>AWOL01S0161500.1:0-11924 GCA_000715115.1 Nicotiana otophora | reverse complement strand
AACCAATTATACCAACACATTCCAAAATATAATACGAACTTAGTCGAGGCTTCAAATCACGTCAAACAATGCCAAAATTACGAATCATACATCGAATAGAATTATGAGTTTTTCAAATCTTCCAACTTATATATTTTGCGCCGAAATGTATCAAATCAATCCGGAATGACTTCGAATTTTGCTGACAAGTCATAAATGACGTAATGGAGCTATTCCCATTTTTGGAATCCAAAATCCGACCTCGTTATCAAAATTTCACCCTTTGGTCGGACTTTCCAAAAAATCTTTTATTTTCCAACTTCCGCCAAAATGCATCGAATTGTCCTACGGACTTCCAAATCCAAATCCGAATATACACCTAAATCCGAAATCATCATACGATGCTATTTCCATCATCGAAATTCTATTCCGGGGTAGTTTGCTCAAAAGTCAACTCTCCAGTCAACTCTTTCCATTTAAGCTTCATTGAGAATTTCTCTTTCAATTTAATTCCGTACCTTCCAAAAAATCAAACTCGGCCACACCCGCGGGCCATAATATATATTACGATGTTGCTCGAGACCTTAAGTCACTGAAGAGGGCGTAAAATCTTAAAACGACAAGTTGAGTCGTTATACCAGCAAACAACTCAACTTATTGGTCAGCTAACATCAACTAATTGCATAACTAATTCTTTATCGACCAATGACTAATATGACCCTCGTATTTATTTACACTACATTTGGTTAGGGGTGTACATAGGTCAATTTAGTTCTTGCTTTACAATTATCAATCCAAACCAATTGTGTCGGGCTATTAAACCTAAAGACCAAACCAAACCAACAAAAGTTGGATTTTTTAATCTCGGATTTCCTTGAATTTTTGGGTTTTCAGGTTATTTTCGGTTTTTTCCGGTAAAGTCTTCATAACATAAAATATAGAATTTGTGCTCCAAATATTTTATTAGTCCTAGTAAGACACAATTATATAAGGCGTTTTCCAAGAAAATAACATAAAATATGAGATGAGTCATGACATTGTACTAAGAAATTCAACAATAAAGATAATTCGCATAAAACACATATTTCTAATGAATAAGCCGTAATAAAAATAAAAATAATCTAAAAATACTAAGCCATGCTAAAATTAGTATAAGTAATAAGCACTATTAATTACATGATTAAACACTAAAGAAAAAAATAAAAATAAGTTATGTATTTTATCTAAATCATGAAAAAACTAAACAATAGATATCCAATACTATTATCCTTCATAGTATTGAATGGAATGTCTTTTGTTAGCATTAGTATTGATTTAATTTTGGTTTGGGCTTTATTTGAGTTACTAATGTTTATAGACAATAAAGCTTATTGGAACATTCAAAAATTACAAGTCCAAGATTGAAATAATATTTTAAAAGTTAAAACTATGAAAAAGTTTAAGAAATATAGATAAACTACACTACAAAAAATATTTTTTTGGTAAGTACAATAAATATATTTATGCATTAAATATATAAAACCTCTAGAAATGTAATGACGGGTTGGTTTGGTTTCAGTTTGACTTTTGTGAGTTAAAATCAAACCAAACTAATTATGGTCGGGTTTGTTTTAACACCAATCCAAATCAAACCGAACCATAGTCAGATTTGTTTTCTCGATTTGACTCGGATTATCGGTTTGGTGCGATTTGTCAGTTTTCTTTGTGCACCCTACATTTGGTATATAACATTTTCACACTATTTTGTCAATGTTAGCTACAATACCTCCATCTAAGTTAACAAAAATCTTAAGGGTACTTTTTAATAATCTCTTAATTATAAAAATATCAAGAACTATAATATCCATGTGTATGGTTAAGCAGCGCCTTCTTGAGATTCCTTAGAAGGGCAACGTAAGGCTCAACAACCGATGTCTGTGCAGTTACTATCCGCCCACTGAGGTTCTCTCCGTATACTAGACGAGATTGCCAGTGACGTACGGGAAAATCAATGTCAAAAGAAATCGAGAGAACAAAAAATAGAATGAGAATGAAAAAAAGCTTGATTGTATTAATGAAAGCTATTACAGAAAGGCAACATTGTATAGAGGGGCCAAGACAGTAGTACAGAGAATTGTTTGCTTGCTTGAAAGTTTGATCCCACATAATAATGCTTAAAACAAATAAACTAAAGTTACAGGACTTGACCTAACTAATCTAGAGAGATATAATAAAAATACAAGAAGTAAAACTACTCTATATTTACAATGAAAAGAACTTAGATTCCTACTAGGTAGAAGCAGGTCTGTTGGCAGCAACCTTGTCTTTAGCATCAGAGTCTGCGCGTGGCACTATTGGCAGCCAATCCATGACAGCCTGAATCTTCTGTTAGTCCATTTGGATTTGCACTTCCTCAATGACAGTCCGAGGAAGTCAATCTATTTTTGGGTGAAGGAGCACTTGGATAACTTCACATATAATTCGTGCTCCTGCAGTCGGGCTAGGACCTTCCGCAAGTGCTCTAGTTGTTCCTCAAATATTTTGCTATATACCACAATGTCATCCAAGTAGACCACTATGAATTCTTCAATGTACTCTCAGAAGACTTGGTTCATCAGGGTGCAAAATGTGGCTGGAGCATTAGCTAACGCGAATGGTGTGATCAAGAAGTCATACGACCCATATCTTGTCATACAGGTTGTCTTGTGTTTGTCTCCCTCTGCAATTCGGACTTTCCAGTAACCTGTCTTTAGGTCTACTTTGGTGAACATTGTAGCACCACCCATTCTATCGAACAAGTCTGCCTTTAGCGGAATAGGGTACTTGTTCTTCACAGTGATATTATTTAGGGCATGATAATCCACAAAGAGTCGTAGGGTGCCATCATGTTTCTTTTGGAACAACATAGAGGACCCATAAAGGGACTTGGAGGGCACAATGATCCCCATTTCCAGCATTTTCGTCAACTGTCTTCGAAGCTCGGCGAGTTCGGGTTGTATCATTCTGTAAGGCGCCCGGGCTTTGCACCCGGCACCAACTCAATCTCATTGTCCACAGTGCGTCTAGGCGAGAGTCGCTTTGGCATGTCCTGTGTCATGAAGTCTTCAAACTCCTTTAGCAGCTCCTTCACGGGTGCAGGAATGGGTCCCGAAGAGTGTTCAATATCTTCAATACATATGGTAGCTAGGAACGTAGGTTCATGTCTTTTGACTCCCTTCTTCAATTGCAATGTTGAGATGTTCTCCGCGACCATCTTTATGTTTGTGCATGGGATAATGTAGGGCTTGGACCCGTTGGCTCCCATCATCAGTAGTATATTTGCATAAGGTACAGGAATGATGTTGGTTTGCCTCATGAATTCCAATCCCACTATCAGCTCGAAGTCATCTATGATCACCACGTGTAAGTTGAATTTTCTTCATAAGGACCAAGCTTCACTGACACCCCTTTAATTTGGCTATTCCACCCACTGGCTGAGGCGGTGAGTTGATAGCCTTTACACGACCTCTGCCCTTTTCCACGACTAGACCAAGGTAATCTACTTGAGTTGAGGCTAAGTAGTTGTGAGTAGTGCCCGTGTCTATCATCGTCCAAATGGGCTTGCCATTAAGTTTCATTTCGACAAATATCAGGGTGTTCTCTTGGTTAAGAGGAGGCCCCTCATCCGTCTTATTTTTTCTTTTCTTGGTGATAGGGCATGTGTCCTTCTTCTTATGGATGCAGACACTGGTTCCTGCTAAGGCCGCAGAAATAGAACAAACAAGTGTATTGAAGGCACCATTGGTTCTATTTGGTCAACATCATTTGTGTCGTCATCTGTCCCATCATCCTAAGTTTGATGGGCATTCATTTTTGCCTGTGGCCATTCATTATTCCAATGTGGCCCACCATAATGACAACATCCTGAAGGGGGCTTCCTCCCCCGATCGTTGTTGTGAGACGCAACACTATTGCTGCCTAAGGAAGGAGTCTTAGATTTGGTTGCACTCTGATCTCCTCCACTTTTGCTAGGGTGACCATTGCTAAGCTGGCCCCCTTTGTATCCTCCTCGGACAGGCGGTTAAGGCCTATCCTTTTGAGCTTCCACTTGATAGTCCCCAAGGCATTCCGCTGCTTGGATCGCCTTAGGTAAAGTGCCTGCCATTTGCCTTTGCAGCTCTATAGGGGCATAAGGTTTCAAACCTTCCAGGAATGTGAAGAGTTTGTCTTTTTCCCCCATATCCCGTATGTTCAGCATGAGTGCAGAGAATTCCCGCACGTAATCCCACACTGACTTTGTTAGGCGGAGCTCCCGTAGCCTTCTCCGCGCATTGTACTCAACGTTTTCGGGGACAAACTGTAGGTGTATGACTGCATTTAGGTCTTCCCATGTCTCGAGAGTATCTTCACCAGCCCTGATGGCTTCGTATTGCACCTGCCACCAGAGTTTAGCATCACCCTGCAGATACATGACAGTAGTAGCTATCGTTTTTGCTTCTTTTAACTCCCCCACGACATCAACGTATTGTTCGATGTCGAAGATAAATTTCTCCACTTCCTTGACATTCCAAGCCCCATTTTATGGTTTTGGCTCAGGAATCTTTAGCTTTTGTGGCACAAGGGCAAGGTTCACAACACCCCCGATCTGGTTTCCATCTTATCGAAGTAGGCCTTGTAGTGCAGCGTTGACAACATTAAGCTGGCCCGTCAAGTTGTCTATAGTTTGCTGCATGGCAGTCACCCTGTCTTCCCCTTATGCCTTATAGGCTAAATCCTCGGTCCGCTACTATTGAAATCAATCAAATTTACCAAAATTTCCGGCTGCCTTTGTGGTTGCTGTTTGCCGGTCTCCTTCAAAGTCGTGACTAATGTTCACGATGTCACCTTCGACCTACTGCATCTTGCGGTCTAGGTCATCCAACCTTTGCACTAGGCTCGTTCTTAGATCAGGCACCGTATTCACGATGGGTTGTAATACGTTAACCATCTCTTCAAGGGCCGCATTGTGGTCCCCATGATTCACAATGGTCAGAGATGGTGGTAATAGAAATTTTTTCCCTCGTCCTATGTGGAACCTAGGCTCTAATACCAACTGTTACGCGACGCCTTCCTAAGATTCCTTGGAAGGGTGGCATAAGGCTAAGCAACCAATATCCGTACAGTTACTATCCCCCAACTGGGGTCCCCTCCGTACGCTAGACGAGATTGTTAGTGCCGTACGGAAAAATCAATGTCAAGAGCAATAGAGAGAACAAAAAATAGAATGAGAATGAAATAAAGATTGATTGCACTAATGAAAGCTATTACAGAAAGGCAACACTGTGTCGAGGGGGCAAGACACTAGTATAGAGAATTGTTTACTTGCTTGAAAGTTTGATTGCTTGATCCCCCATAATAATGCTTAAAACAACTAAACCAAAGTTTCAAGACTTGACCTAACTAAGCTAGAGAGACATAATAAATATACAGGAAGTAAAACTGCTTATTTACAATGAAAAGAACTTAGATTCCTACTAGGTAGAAGCAGGTCCGTTGGCAGCATGAGAGTCTGTGCGCGGGGCGCTGTTGGCATCTGCCTGCGGCTGGGCTTTGACAAGGGCTATCGGTGGGGCAACATAGGTACAGACGCTCTTGTCACTTGGTGCGGCCACCACCACAGGGCCGTCTATGGCACTAGGCATTGGGAGGCTTTCCAGACAAGGGGTCATGGAGCATGGCCGGAAAGCCTCCCATGACAGTATATACGTGTATTGTGTTTTAAATAATCTAGCTAAAAATGTAACGACCCGACCGGTCATTTTGCTTTCTAGATCCCCATTTCCATAAAACAGACTCCACTTATGTGCTTTTACTATTTTATGACTTGCAGGGATGGTTAGTTCGGGATTTGAAAGGGTTCAGGTTGAAATAGGAAAACTTAGTTCCTTAATATTGGCTTTAAAGGGATAAGATTGACTTTGGTCAACATTTCTAGTAAACAACCTCAGAATCAGGATTCGATGGTCCCAGTAGGTGCTTATGATGATTTTGGACTTGGGCATGTGTTCGGATCAGGTTTTGGAAGACCCAGGAGCGTTTCGGCACCTAGAGTTGAAAGTTGGTCTATTGAAGGTTTTAAAGTTCTTTAAATTTGGGTTGGAGTAGGTTTTGGTGTTATCGAGGTCCGTTTGGGATTTCGAGCCTGGAAATAGTTCCGTATGGTAATTTAAGACTTATACGCAAAATTTGGTGTCATTCTGGATAGTTTAAGTATGATTCGGCGCGTTCGGAGTAAATTGGAAGAACTTGAAGTTCATAGGTTGATTCGATTTGGTTTAGAGTGTGATTCTTAGTTTTGGTATTGTTTATCGTGTTTTGTGAGGTCGAGCAGGTCCATTTTATGATTTCAAACTTGTTGGTATATTTGGGCGAGGCCACAGGAGCCCCGGATGCCATTCGGACGAGGCACGAAACTTATTTGGACTTGGAAGGAATAGCTGAAGCATCAGAGTTCAGGAGCAATCGCACCGGCGGAGGGCCAACCGCAGGGGCGAGCTCGCAGAAGTGAGCCAACAGCCGCAGAAGCGGGCCAGTGTGGGCTTCCTAGAGACCTCAAATGCGGAGCATGGTGCACTCCTGTGAAAGCGCAGGTGCGATAGAAGCAACCGTAGAAGCAGCCAAAGCTGCAGGTGCGGCACCTGCGTCGCAGAAGTGCCCCGCAGAAGTGGGCCCATTGTCCACATATTCTAAAGTAGGCCAACTAGGGGAGATTTGCATCTGTGATGATATTTCCGCAGATGCGGAGCCGCAAAAGCGGCCATAGAGCCTCAAAAGCGGAAGTGCTGGAGGCAGTGAGGTTCATTTAATACGGGACTTAGGCCATTTTTGACTCATTGCTTTCACTTCTTGGGCGATTTTGGAGCTCCTTAGAGAGGGGTGTTCACCTAGATATTGGAGGTAAGTAATTTCTATCTAATGTAAGTTAAATACATAGATTATGGGTAGATTGTAATATGTAAAATTGTGAAAATTATGGGTTTAGATTAACAAACCTAGGTTTTGATAAAAATGGGATTTAACCACAAAAATGGTTCGGGAATTGGGTAAAAATTATATATTTGAGTTCGTGAGGTTATGGGTAACAATGATCTTCTAAAGTTTTTGGAATCCGGGCATGTGGGCTTGGGAGTGAATTTTAGGAATATTCCAATTTGGGTTGGGTAATTACTCTAATAGTTAAATTGCGAACTTTTGAACATGTATTTATTAATATATATAACATTTGAGTAGTTTGGGGTCGTTTGGCACCGAGTTGAGGATTTAAAGCATATTTGTGGATTGGAAGTGAGCTTGAGAACGAGATAAGTCTCTTGCCTAACTTTGTAAGAGGGAACTCATCCCCTTAGGTGTATTTGTTGTGAATTACTTGTGTGGGGAGCTACGTACGCAATAGGTGACAAGAGTCCGTGCGTATCTAAATTCCATGTGATGTCCGGGTAGTCTTAGATTTACATCATGCTTTGTTTGCATTGTTATGTTAATTATGCATATTAATTGTCTTAAATAGAGCTGAGATTAAGGATTTTAAGATTTAAAGTCTCCAGTTTGGATTTCTTATGTTTGGGAAGAATTGAAAAATTTTATAATAACTCTAATAAATCCATGTTCACTCGCATCGCAAGTATTTTCGCAAGCAATGTAAATTCCTCTACTCTCATGGGAGCAGGCCAATCATGTCGGCAGGTTAATAGATGTATCTATAGTTCATGCCGTTAGACTCTCGGCAGTGCACACAGTATATATTTTCTGGATCGGACCATACGAGTGATAAGTGGGGATTTTTATTACTTATTAGCGTCTTTTAGCTTTTGTTTTAGTCCAAAAGTGTTTAATTATGTTCCCGAAAACTAATGAAATGTGCTTAATTGCAGGAATATTGGAAGATAAACTCCCGGGATGAAATCCAACTCGTAATCTAAACTCAAGGATATAAAAGGCACAAAAGCTTAGAAATGCGAACTGCAGAATATCATCTGCAGCCACAGGTTATGAAGGAAAAGCCATCAGAGTTTGGTGCAAAGTGTGGTCCGCACATGAATTGTGCAGTCGCAAAAGCTGGTCTAGGAGCAAAGTTCAGAGAATATGCATTCCAAGTCTCCCAGAAGTGCGGATCGCACAAGAATTGTGCGGTCGGATAAGAAGAGCTATGCGGCCGCAGATGCAAAAGTGCGGACTGCAGAAGAGCAAGATGCGGCCGCAAATGCAAATCTGCAGACCGCAAAAAGAGTGCAGTGCGGCCGCATATCAGAATTATGCGGCCGCAGAACTTCCAATCTTGACAAGTTGAAGAAAAGTGCGGACCGCACATGGAATTGTGCGGCCGCAGAACCTCCCGAAGAGCATTGTTGTTCGAAATTTCCAGCCCTGTATATATAGACGAATTTCACATTTTTAGGGCAATGTTTGACATCAACTGCTACAGTAACCGTTTCCTTTAACTCTTTTTAGTAGATTTTCATATTTTGAGCTGTTTGAACTTAGATTTTATCATTTGAATCTTGCAATATGAGTTTAATTATCATTTCTTCTTCTATTTCTTCTATTTCAAGCATGAATAGCTTGATTTTCACTAGGGTTGTGATCCAACCCTAGTGTGTAAACTTAATGGGTGTTTAATTTAATGCTTGTTTATGGTTGGATGGTTATTATTTAGCCTTGATCTTGCTTTTATTTGTGGAATTAATGGTTGCAAACATTAGTTCGTGCTTATTTGACTTGGTCTCTAATTAAGAAAGAGAGACTTAGTCTAGGAAAACTTGGCTAATAAGAAATTGGGTCAATTGAGAGATTGATAATCCCAATTAAATGGTTCAAGCTAAATATAGTAATAACCTGACTTGAGCTTTTTATCAACCGTTTTGTTCAATACCCATTTGGACCTGAGAAAGCCAAATTGGGAAAAATCACTCTTTGACCGAGAGGTATTGAGTGGGTAATTAAGTGTTGATAGCTATAATACATCCCGACCAATAAAACAAGCTTTAAAGTTTATATCCCATTAGGCAAACACCTAGGTGAAGGTCATAGCCCTAGGCTTTTTACAACATTTGAAAAACAACAAAAATAATCTCCTAGTTTTATTTCTCAACTTGCAATCGTAGTTTAAATTAGACTTTAAAATAACCAAATTTTGCAGAAGAGTAAATTTAGAAATTCAAATTCACATGCTACAATATATACTACTAACTCCCATCTATCGCTCCCTGCAGAATTTGATCCCGACTCTTGTTGGGTACTATTATTGCATCGACCGTTTTCATAACCTTGAATTGAGGTGTGAAATTAGACGAGACCAATTTTTGGCACCGTTGTCGGGGAACTATAAACGGTCTTAGCTATATATTTAGGTGTGTTTTTGGAAATATCTTCTTTTCCTTCCTTGTTACTAACGAGTTGAGAAATTGTAGGTGCAATCATGGGAAATAATGAGCTTGAAAACATAGCTTTGGGGGATGTGGATGTTGAGGATGATCAAATAGATGAGGTCCCTCTTGAACCTCAAGCGAATAGATGAGGCTGAGCACCTCAAGACAATGTGCCCGCTCCACCCCCACCTCCACCACGAGCGGCTCCGCACCGGGTGTTGACGAATGAAGGGTATGCAAGTGCTATAGTCCCTCCCCGTATTAGGGCGGGAAACTTCCAAATAACCAATGTGATGCTCACTTTTCTCGAGCAATGAAGGTTCTTCACCGGTGCACCGGGTCAAAATGCATATAAAGACTTGAATGGGTTCATAGATACGTGTTGGGGAAGTAAACAAACAAATGTCTCCGAGGATGCTTTGAGGCTAAGGCTGTTTCCCTTTTATCTATGGGGGAAAGCTTTGGATTGGTTGGAACATTTGCCAAATCATTCCATTCATACTTGGGATGAACTAGCGGAGAAATTTATTTCTAAGTACTTCTCTCCCGGGCACATGGCTATTCTTCGGGATGAAATTCTAGCATTCAAGCAAGAGCCCAATGAACCAATACACGAGATATGGTAAAGGTATAGAACAATGGTGAAAGAGTTCCCCAACAATGATATGACAGAGAACATGATTCAACAAAAATTCTATCGGGGGTTCAATACAACCAACCAATGTGTAGTGAATCAATTTATTGGTGGGAACTTCATGACTACGCCTTATGCGGAGGCATGTGATATTTTCGATAAGATGGCGGATACTTCATCGGCATGGCGATCCTGGGATAATGTTCCGCAGGGTGATCCCAATACCTTCACAAAGAATTGCATGACTATGGGCAAGCCATAGCCGAATCGACCACCACAATGAACCAATTGGCAAAGGCTCAACTTTAATAAGTGCAAAACCCAGGGCAAGTCAATGCAATGGAGGGAGTAAGTATGATGGTTAAAACATAAATAACAAAGGGTCCGCAAGTGCAACAAAGAGTAGAAACTTTTGTGCAAGATGATAGTGGATTTGATCAAGATGAATCTTACAATGACCAAGAAGAGGAGGTCCAATATGTGAACAACTTTTAAGGGAAAGAAATAACTACCAAGGCCCTAGCCAACAACAATGGAGACCTCAAAATATTCAAGGCAATTGGAATTCTCAAAACCAAGGTAATTAGAGTGGCGGAAACAATCAAAGCAATTGGAATAACAACAGGAGTCAAGGAAATTAGAGTGGAAGAAATAATCAAGAGAATTGGCATAACAATAATAACCAAGGCGGGTAGAATAACAATCAAGGAAATCGGTGGTCGGGTTTTCAAAGGCCCCCGATGTATCAACAATCGAGCAACCCACCTCCTTATCCTTCCCATGGTCCTAGTTCTTCCAACAATGAAATGGGCCGTATTAAGAACATGTTCAAGTAAATGATGGAGAAGAATGCTGATTCCGATGCTCAACTTGCTTCACACAACACCTTGATCCGTAACTTGGAAGTGAAAATGGGACGAATCTCTCAAGCTTTAAATTTTTGTCCTAAGGAGGCACTACCAAGTGACACGGTGGTGAACCCAAAGGGTGGGAACAACAAGGGGCATGCCATGGCCGTTACTACAAGAAGTGGAAGAGGTGGGAATACACCCATCTCAAGTCAAAGGAAATCTGTGGATGATGAGCAAGTGTTGGAAGAATAGGAGATAACAATGTGGTGAAAGCAAATGATAAAGTGTGGATAGCTATTGATGACACTGTGGAAGAGACTCAAGAGAAACTGAACCCGTCTAGGGATCATGTTATGGACATACCGGAACCGGTAGCGCAAAAGGCTAAGGCACCATTTCCTAAGCCACCTCCTCCATATCCTCAAAGGCTCTCCAAGAAAAATGGAGAAAATTAATTCAAAAAGTTCATTGACATGATGAAGAGTCTCTCGATAAATGTGCCATTGGTTGAAGCCTTGGAGAAAATGCCCGGTTATGCAAAGTTTATGAAGGACTTGGTGACAAAGAAGCGGTCGATGAATTTTGAAACTATCAAGGTCACTCATCAAGTGAGTGAAATTGTACATTCGATGGCTCCTAAATTGGAAGATCCCGACGCTTTCACAATACCTTGTACTATTGGAAGTGCCGAGTTTGCTAAAGTTCTTTGTGATCTTGGGGCGAGTATAAATTTGATGCCCTATTCTTTTTTCAAGACCTTAGGAATTGAGAAACCAAGACCCACATCTATGAAATTACAAATGGCCGTTCGTACAATGAAGAGACCGTTGGAGGTGATTGAAGATGTATTGGTTCATGTTGGTAAGTTCATTCTCCCAGCGGATTATGTTATTCTTGATTGTGAAGTGGACTATGAGGTACCGATTATTATTGGTATACCTTTCCTTGCTACGGGGAAGGCTTTAGTTGATGTGAAAGCCGGAGATCTCACTTTCCGAGTGGGTGATGAAAAGGTGGTGTTCCACGTGCACAAATCTATGTGACAACCGAATAGAAATGAAGTGTGTTCTTTCGTGGACTTGGTGACCGATGTGATTA
>AWOL01S0161491.1:0-43477 GCA_000715115.1 Nicotiana otophora | reverse complement strand
AGATAATATTAGTATCACAACAACACTCCTAAGCTAAATAGCAATACCATGAAATTCAGAAGAAAGATGCAAAGCAAAGGGAGGGGGGAGATAAAGGAAAGGGAGACAATATTAGTACCGCCACAACAATCATAAGAAAAATAAGAGCACCGTGAAATCCAGAGGATAAATGTGAATCAATTGCAACAATATAGTTTTTCCTTCTATCACAGTCTATTAGTGATTTCCCTTTAATTATATAGAATTCTAAAGAGGAAATAAATATTTAAAAAGCTAATTTCAGGTCGGGTGAAGAGCTTTTGGTGTAATTTTCACTCGTTCAACTAACAGTGCAATTAAAAAAAATTAACTAATTAACCGTGTATTTCTAGCATTTGGTGTATATCGTTTGCAGGGTTAAAAAATCCCATTATTCGATTTATTCCGCAACAAGCATTAAAGATAATCAATTCATGATTAGGATCGTAAGCATTTAAGTTTTATCGAATCTTAATCGATAAAATAATTTGGACTATATTTTAGATGTTTTAGTCCAAATAAATTTATTGGGCTAATATAATTGATTAATGATATAAGTCCAATATATATGGATTAAATAAATAAGTTTTATCCATTGGGCTAGCCCATTTAATAGGGCTACACCTAAGGTGTGTAAGTAAAACAGTTAATACAAGTAGCAAATAGGCACAAAGTCATGGAAGGGACTCAAAAATTAAGAGGTAACAAGACAATAAGGAAGACAATAACTTCAACTCAACTATATAAGTGCAAATTAACAAGTAAGAGGTACAATAAGTACTAAACATCAAATAGAGCATGTAAGAGTAGATTAACATTGAGAGATATAACACGTCATGACAATTCAATTAAAGGCATGAAAAAGTCTAGATAACCCAAATTGGTCAAATACCACATATAGCCCGTGTACCCACTCGTCACCCTGCGTACACTGCTTTCACATAAAACAAATAGCACAATCAACTCGAATCCTAAGGGGTAGTTTTCCCCACACAAAGTTAGACAAGATACTTGCCTCAAAGAAGCTAATCCGATACTCTAAAATGACCCTCTAGTGTGAAACAACCTCCGAACGGCTCAGATCCAGCCAAAATAACTTAATATCATAAATAAAAATCATAGAAAATAATTCCGGATAATAAAACTTCGACCATTAAAGAAAACTAAAACGTCAACCCAAAGGTTAACCCCCGGACCCACATCTCAGAACCCGACCAAAATTATAAAATCTGAACACCCATTCGATAACGAGTCTGACCATACAAGAATTACCAAATTCCGATATACATTCGTCCTTCAAATCGTTATTTTATATTTTTGAAAGTTTTTCTCAAAATCCTCATTTTCCCAACTCAAACCACTAATTAAAAGATAAAAATAAAGATGGAATTATGAAATATAATAAATTATGGGTAAAGAACTCTTACCCCAATAATTTGCTTGAAAACCCCACGAAAAATCTCTCAAATCTGATGTTTACAACTCAAGATATGATAAAATTGTCCAAACCCTAGATTTTGAAAAATATATTCTGCTACCTAGGTACTTGCACATCACGATCGTGGAAGTACACATGCGATCACGAAGAAGAAATAGTGACTGCCACAAAAATGCACTACGCGATCACGAATGAATCCATGCAATCACGAAGAAGAAATGATATTGGCCCACAAAAAGGTACTACACGAACATGGAAAATTAAAGGCGAACGCGGTTCATCAGTGCCTCAAAGTACGCGATCGCGCACATAGCTATGCGAACGCAAATAACAAAGTGCTAGCCTCCCCAGCAGGTTCAAAACTCCGCGAACGCGGAAGGATGAATTTGAACGCGAAAAAGAAATCACACACGCGCACGAGATCTCGGACTGATCCTTGCGAACGCGAAGAGGAAAAAGGATTAGCCCACCAAACAGCCTTCGGGATTGCGGCTATACCTACACGATCGCAGAAAAGGACACCGGACACCAGAATTGCAGCACTCTAAAACATAAGAAAATGGCTTGTAGCCCATCCGAAACATGCCCAAGGCCCTCGGGACCCCGTCCAAGTATACCAAAAAGTTTCATAACATAACACGGACCGACTCGCGATCTCAATTCACATCAAACATTGTCGAAACTGCGAACCGCACATCAAATAAAACTTAATGAATTTAGAAACTTTCAATTTTTACAACTCGTGCTGAATCATATCAAATTAACCCGGAATGCTGGCAAATTTTGCATGCAAGTTCCTAATGACACAACGGAGAAATACCAACTCCTGAATCAAAATCCGAACCCAATACAAATAAAGTCAACTCTCGGTCAAACCTCTTAACCTTTCAATTTTTGCCAAAATGTGCCGAAACCTTCTAGAAATATCCAAATGCGAATCCGGGCATACGCTCAAGTCTAAAATCAACATCTGGACCTAACGGAACCATAAAAACTCTGATCCGGGGTCAAATACTCAAAAGACAAACTTGCTCAACTCTTCCAACTTGAAACTTCTTAGTTGAGAATCATTCTTCTAAATCAATTTCGAATAACCTGGAAACCAAAATCGGCGATTCACTCAAGTCATAATACATCATACGATGTTGCTCAAGACTTCAAATAGCTGAACGGAATACAAATGCTTAAAACGACCGGCTGGTTTGTTGTATTCTTCCCCACTTAAACATACGTTCGTCCTCGAACGTGCCAAGAGGCGTTCCAAATCCATCAATCGTCATGTAACCTTACCATTCACATACCCGGGGGTGAACCCATGTCACCCAAACCATGAAAGCCTGACCACACGACATAGCTGAAGATTATTATGTTGAACTTAGCCCATAAAACTTGGAACTCAATTCCTAACATCTGAAATTCCTTACAAGAATCGAATCTCGCATCTACACATTGTATAAGTCCGAACACGCTATATCAAGCCATAACCATAACCCAAGACGTAATAACATGACATACCACACAACTCGCATACTCGTAGCAAGAATTCTCGATCGCAGTAGCTGCTCAAAACAAACCCAATATCGGTAATGAGCCTCATCAAATAAAACCTTGTTCAAAACCTCCATACACTATCGACGTTGAAAGTAACACAGAGAAACTCATAACCACTCATCAGATCAACAAGTGCCACTACATTGCAATGCTATAAACCCTTCACACATAGTAGGATTAAGGCACACGAATCTAATGCAAATGATCATGTCCTAACATAGGCCCGCTGTAATGCGTGACCCATCCAACACCAGTCCATACGAAATACCTCAAGCCACAATGCTCAAAATCAATAACTACACACAATTCGACATCAAGTACACGAAGCGCTTGGCCATAACCATGGAGAAGTAAATAGCACAATATACCACAACTCAGAAAGACCATAGCCCACACGCAATCAATCACTTAGTACCCCAGTAACTATCTCGCTCGAATTCCGCTACCAAGCCCAAATAGAACCGCATCGGGTGAGCATAAAACCAATAAATCACAACCCCTCATAGCGTAGAAGAGTAACACATAAAATATTTCAGAATACGAACAAGCTCAACTCTAACCGAATAACACAGCTTCCAGTTATAACGATGCTGAGTCACCAAATCTGACCCGGTGTGGAATACACATCCTCCTCGGGCCTACTAACGGGCCCCCAAATCAACTCCGGTCATCCCCAAATGGATAAATAGCCATCCAAAAGCCAACAACGGTCGATCCATAACACGTACCACCATTCAGCTAACTTTGGCCACATCTTCACAGCCCGCAAACCCAAAACAATCTGCTTCTGAGAACTCCCAGTCTCCAAATCCATAGAACACCTGAATCACCGTAGCCGATTCCAACTCCACCACTCGAATGACAAACACATCCCTCATACATAATCATCCCCATGAGGAATACTTCTATAAGTCTTCCATGCCACATAGCAAAATCTGAACATCAGCAATCGATCAACCAGACGAGTACCATAATACCAATGAAGCATTCGTAAGTCAAAACATAGTGCGTCTTCTAAAACGCGCACCCTTCTCAGACAGTACCAAGTTGTAATAGCATTCCTCTAGTCATCTAAAACCATCCATGTTGTCTAAGAATTCATGATCTTCCCTTCAAAACTGAACCGCCACCTTGTTCATGCAACTCTCAATCCCACAGAGTGCACCACATCTATCATGCCATCATATGAAAAGTACGAGAATCTCATAATTAACTCCGAGTCACTAACAAAATACATATTCGATTAGTCAGAAATCTTTCATTTGATCCCATCCTGGAGAAAATCACAATACGCAACATGCTCCTCATGCCGATAAGAAATATCCATCTCAAACCGTGGTAGAAACCATCGAGAACTTTTCGAAACCCATTTGCATATAGCTAAGCCATCAAAACTGAATTTCTCTAACTCAACCATACCATGCATGCCGCCAAACCCAAGAGTATTGTCATAAAACACCTGTAGAAACTCACCATATCAATAGTACCCAAGGAACCAATCATACCATTATTGCTTTAATCCAACCTACAACCAAGTTGTCATATTTTTTCGAGTCCCTTCCGAATTACCCTCAAGGTGACACTTCTCCCTGTCAGTACATAGTGATCCCAAACCAAAGCTTACCATAAGAGATCCTAGAACGAACCACGTAGCCCCGAAGCTCACAAACCACTGTAGTTCCTATGAAGCACTCCATAATGCCGCAACCGAGATACCAACTCTGAAGAGACCTTCTGTGAGTTTGAAGTTGTTTCTCTAACTGCTCTAATGCTGAAGTGTAGAATTATTAATGACGTAGAAATACTGCAAGTACCAGCAGTAATCCATGAAAATCTCATATCCTAATCATAGACAAGTTCCCGGAAACCCTTCAATATTCCGTATACATCTCAGGCCGATCTGATACAACACATGACTCTGCAATCTGACCGTCGATAGTGAACTCCCCCACTTGGCGCGGATCCATAGGGTATAACATCCGATGACCCAAAAACTCATGACAATCAAACTCGCTTCCTCCAGTGCCTTGAATGATAATATGCACCTTCCACTGAGTAGAAATCCAATATGAACCATATAGTCTCTAATACCACCAACTATCCTCAAATCAAAATTTACCTCGTGACCCCACCATGATTGCGACAACTAGTCAACCAATTAAATCTTCCCAAGCTCGTACTTATCAACTAGATGCCAGAACCCGCTGCATTCCCACGTGAACAACTGACTAATATCTCCATACATCTGCATCCTCAATTTGTACGACACATTGAGACAATGTTTGAGCATCCCTGGCTTCCTCGTGGCCTATCCACAACATCACAAGTCGTTGACGCATAGTTGATACCGGGTGTGCAATATCTTACACGAGTGGATGTAAAGGAATATAAGATATATGCTTCAAGTTGAATCAATGCCTCACGATAAGGAATGAAAGAAGTGAAATTTTCTAATAATTCTGTAGCCTCTCGAAGATAAGTACATACGTCTCTGTACCGATCCACAAGACTTTACTAAACCTGCTTATGACTCGTAGCACCTTTAAACCTAGAGCTCTGATACAAACTTGTCACGACCGCATGTCGTGATGGCACCTAGTCTCTAAAACTAGGTAAGCCTAACACATACTGAAACGATAACAAGTTTTACTAAACAACTATTATACATGAACCGAAAATTTCTAAATAAGCCAATAATCTCAACATAATACAATATCCCAAAACCAGTAGTACAAGTCATAAGACTTTCTCAAAGTAACTATATATAATGAATACATCACTGTTTCGGAATAATAGGAAACAATGGAAATAAGTACACCAAAAGGTGACTTCGGAGCCTGCGAATGTCCAGCAGGGGTACCTTGAAGTCTCCAGCCGCACAAACATAAGTCTCAAAACTAACTCGATCCGAGGTACCTGGTTCTGTACAAAAATATGCAGAAGCGTAGCATGAGCACACCAAAGTGGTACCTAGTAAATATCAAGCCTAAATTCGGTAGAGTAGTGACGAGGCCAGGTCAATACACTTACCACACATGTAAACCCGTGCAAGATTTAACATAAAGCTAACAAGGAAAGAACATCAATTTAAGGCCAATAGTAGAAGGATTTCCAAATTACATTCAATAGTGAAAATAATAGAGGCACGGATAGCAATGAGAAACAACAAAATAATTAAGCAACAACACAACGGGGGTATATATGAGATATGAATGTGTTCAAGCAAGGGAAATCGATGACAACTCAATCAATCAAATCATTTCTAATGCATGAATTTCAATAAGAATTATCCCAAATACCACTTCTCGTAATCTCATATCATAAGTCCCAATTTCCAAACTTTATCCACAAGTCACCTTGTGCCCACATTCTTCCAAATCACTTCCGCACGACAAAATTCACGTGCTACCCGGTATGTAGTATCCGTGTCAAATACTAATTAAGATGTTCAAGAGATTTATTTATATACCGTAAAGTAAAATTACAGTTTCTGAACCATGTAAGAGATCAATGAGAAAATGAGTTTATTTTAGAGATCATTTGGGTGAAGAAAATAACATTTACAAATAAAATAAAATAAATAAGCTACTAAATTTAATATAGAATTTTATTAAATTAAAACATAATAACAATTCTTTTTAAGTAAAGTAAAAATATCAGACATGGTAAGGGAATTAAGTTGAGAAATCCATTAAAATGAAATATGACGACTATTACAAATAGTAAAGTACCGAATGAAACGATGAGTTTTAACTTAAGAGTCACATAAGGTAAGCATGTTAATAATTCTTTTATGTAAAAATTTTATGTTATCAACAACTCAACAGGGTATGAGATAATGACTCAGCGTAGTAATTTCATCTTGAAAATCAATTCATCAAAATAATAGTAATAGGAAGGAAAATAGGAAATGACTGAAAAACAACAATTAATGAAAACAACTCAATCCTCGGAAATTAGTAAAAACCAGAAATACCAATCCTCAAAGTCTCGTACGAAAGAACCGAAGCCAACACAATACAACAAAGAATACAAAACACATGAACTGTTGCGGCGTGCAACCCGATCCTACCGTACAACACTATCCTCCCTTATTCCACCATATAAATAACAATAACAATAAATAAATATATATTGTGGCGTGCAATCCGATCCCACCATATAAATGTAAATTTACCCTTATTTCACCATATCAATCCACCCTTATTTCACTTGTTGCGGCGCTCAACCCGATCCCACCATATCAATATCAATTCACCCTTATTTCACCTTATCAATCCACCCTTATTTCACCTGTTGCGGCGCACAACCTAATCTCAACGTATCAATATAAATTCACCCTTATTCCAATTGTTGCAACATGCAACCCGATCCATAAATAAATCAATAACATCAATAATTCAATATTCAATTTACAAGAATTTCTACAATCAAAGGGCATGAGTACACGGCAATAAAGGAGCCACATAATAACCAAACGAATACAACAAATATTACAAAAATAACAGGACAAGTAAATCACTTGACAACTAAGGCGTGCAAGTAAAACAGTTAATACAAGTAACAAATAGGCACGGAGTCATGGAAGGGACTCAACAATTAAGAGTTAATAAGACAATAAGGAAGATAATAACTTCAACTTAACTATATAAGGGCAGAATAACAAGTAAGAGGTTCAATAAGTGCTAACAACGTCAAACAGAGCATGTAAGAATAGATTAACAATGAGAGATATAACACGTCATGATAATTCAATTAAAGGCATGCAAAGAGTCTAGATAACCTAAACCGGTCAAATACCACATATAGCCCGTGTACCCACTCGTCACCCTGCGTACACATCTTTCACATAAAAAAACTAGCACAATCAACTCGAATCCTAAGGGGTAGTCCCCCCTCCCCCCGCCCACAAAGTTAGATAAGATACTTACCTCAAAGAAGCTAATTCGACACTCTAAAAGGACCCTCTAGTGTGAAACAACCACCGAACAGCTCAAATCTAGCCAAAATAACTTAATATCATAAATAAAAACCATAGAAAATAATTCCAGATAATAAAGTTTCGACCTTCAAAGAAAACTAAAACATCAACCCAAAAGTCGACCCCCGGGCTCACATTTCAGAACCCGACCAAAATTACTAAATCTGAACACCCATTCGATAACAAGTCCGACCATACAAGAATTACCAAATTCCGATATCAATTCGTCCTTCAAATCGTCATTTTATATTTTTGAAAGTTTTTATCAAAATCCTCATTTTTCCCAACTCAAACCACTAATTAAAAGATAAAAATAAATATGGAATTATGAAATATAATAAATTTCGGTTAAAGAACACTTACCCCAACGATTTGCTTGAAAACCCCATGAAAACTCTCTCAAATATGAGGTCTACAACTCAAGATATGATAAAAATGGCCAAACCCTCGATTTTGGAAAATATATTTTGCTGCCCAGATACTTGCACATCGCGATCGTGGAAGTACACATGCGATCGCGAAGAAGAAATACTAACTACCACAAATATGCACTACGCGATCGCGAATGAATCCATGCGATCGCAAAAAAGAAATGACACTGGCCCACGCGGTTCATCAGTGCCTCAAAGTACGTGATCGCGTACATAGCTATGCGAACGCGAACAACAAAGTGCCGGCCTCCCGAGCAGGGTCAAAACTACGCGAACGCGGAAGGCCGAATGCGAACGCGAAGAAGCAATTACACACACGCACGCGATCTCGGAGTGATCCTTGCGAACGCGAAGAGGAAAAAGGGCCAACCCACCAAACAGCCTTCGCGATCGCGGCTACACCTACACGATCGCAGAAAAGGACACCAGACACCAGAAATGCAGCACTCCAAAACATAAGAAAATGGCCCGTAGCCCATCCGAAACACGCCCAGGCCCCCGGGACCCTGTCCAAACATACCAACAAGTTCCATAACAAAATACGGACCCGTTCGGGGTCTCAAATCACATCAAACATTGTCGAAACTATGAACCGTACATCAAATTGAACTTAAATGAATTTAGGAACTTTCAACTTCTACAACTCGCGCCGAATCATATCAAATCAACCCGAAATGATGTCAAATTTTGCATGCAAGTTCCAAATGACACAACGGATCTATACCAACTCCCGGAATCAAAATCCGAACCCAATATCAATAAAGTCAACTCTCGGTCAAACCTCCCAACCTTCCAAATCTCCAACCTTTCAATTTTTGCCAAAATGTGCCGAAACTTTCTAAAAATATCCATATGCGAATCCGGGCATACGCTCAAGTCTAAAATCACGATTCGAACCTAACGGAACCTTATAAACTCTGATCCGGGGTCAAATACTTAAAATTCAAACTTGGTCAACTCTTCCAACTTAAAGCTTCTTAGTTGAGAATCATTCTTCTAAATCAATTCCGAATAACCTCAAAACCAAAATCGGCGATTCACACAAGTCATAATATATCATAAGATGCTGCTCAAGACATCAAATAGCTAAACATAATGTAAATGCTTAAAATGACCGGCTGGTTTGTTGCATTCTCTCCCACTTAAACATATGTTCATCCTCGAAAGTGCCAAGAGGTGTTCCAAAGCAATCAATCATCGTGTAACCTTACCATTCACATACTCGGGGGTAACCCCATGTCACCCAAACCATGAAAGCCTGACCACATGACATAGCTGAAGATTATTATATTGAACTTAGCCCATAAATCTTGGAACTCAATTCCCAACATCTAAAATTCCTTACAAGACTCGAATCTCGCATCTACACACCGTATAAGTCCGAACAAACTATATCAAGTCATAACCATAACCAAAGATGTAATCACATGACATACCACACAACTAGCATACTCGTAGAAATAATTCTCGATAGCAGTAAGTGCTCCAAACAAACCCAATATCGGTAATGAACCTCATCAAATAAAACCTTGTTCAAAACCTCCGTACACTACTGACGATGAAAGCAATGCAGAGAAACTCATAACCACTCATCAGATCAACAAGTACCACTACACCGCAATGCTATGAACCCATCACACATAGTAGTATTAAGGCACATGAATCTAACGCAAAGGATCATGTCCCAACATAGGCCCACTGCAATGCGCGACCCATCCAACGCCGGTTCATATGAAATACCTCAAGCCACAATGCTCAAAATCAACACCTACACACAATTCGACATCAAGTACATGAAGCGCATGGCCATAACTATGGAGAGGTAAATAACACAATATACCACAACACAGAAAGACCATAGTCTACGCGCAATCAACCACTCAGTACCCCAATAACCATCTCACTTGCATTTCCCTA
The DNA here is from genome assembly GCA_000715115.1 of Nicotiana otophora. Taxonomy (NCBI): domain Eukaryota; kingdom Viridiplantae; phylum Streptophyta; class Magnoliopsida; order Solanales; family Solanaceae; genus Nicotiana; species Nicotiana otophora. Next base: position 33,141 of record AWOL01S0161491.1, on the reverse strand, counting down.
CCAAGCCCAAATAGAACTGCAACGGGTGCGCATACAACCAACAAATCACAACCCCTCGTAGCGTAGAAGAGTAACACATAAAATATTTCAGAATACGAACAAGCTCAACTCTACCCGAATAACACAGCTCCCAGTAATAATGGTGCTGAGTCACCAAATCCGACCCGGTGTGGAATACACATCCTCTTCGGGCCTACCAACAGGCCTCCAAATTAACTCATGTCATCCGCAAATAGATAAATAGCCATACAAAAGAACACAAAGGTCAAGCCATAACATATACCACCATCCAACTAACTTTGGCCACAGCTTCACAGTCCGCAAACCTGAAACAATCTGCTTATAAGAACTCACAGTCTCCAAATCAATAGAACACCCGAATCACCATAGCCGATCCGAACTCCACCACTTGAATGACTAACACATCCCTCATACATAATCATTCCCACGAGGAATACTTCTGTAAGTATTCCATGCCACATAGCAAAATCCGAACATCAGTAATCGATCAACCAGGCGAGTACCGTAATACCAATGAAGCATTCATAAGTCAAAACACAGTGCACCTTCTGAAATGCGCACCCTTATCAGGCAGTACCAAGTAGTAATAGCATTTATCTAGTTATCTGAAACCATCCATATTGTCTAAGAATTTATGATCTTCCCTTAAAAACTGAACCGCCACCTTGTTTATGCAACTCTCAATCCCACAGAGCGCACTATATTTATCATGTCATCATATGAAAAGTACGAGAATCTCATAATCAACTCTGAGTCACTAACATAATACATATTCGATTAGTTAGAAATCTTTCGTTTGATCCCATCCATGAGAAACATTACAATACGTAACATGCTCCTCACGCCGGTATGAAATATCCATCTCAAATGTGGTAGAAACCATCGAGAACTTTTCGAAACCCATTTGCACATAGCAAATCCATCAGGACTGAATATCTCTAACCCAACCAAACCATGCAGGCTACCAAACCTAAGAGTATTGCCATAAAACACTTGTAGAGACTCACCATATCAATAGTACCCAAGGAACCGATCATACCATTACTACACTGATCTAACCTACTACCAAGCTGTCCTATTTCTCCGAGTCTTTTCCGAATTACCCTCAAGGTGACATTTCTCCCTGTCGGTACACAACGATCCCAAAACCAAAGCTCACCATAAGATATCCTAGCACAAACCACGTAGCCACGAAGCTCACAAACCATTGTAGTTCCTATGAAGCAGTCCATAATACCGCAACTAAGATACCTACTCTGAAGAGACCTTCTGTGAGTTTGAAGTTGTTTCTCTAACTGCTCTAATGCTTAAGTGTAACATTATTAATGACATAGAAATACCGCAAGTACCAGCAGTAACCCATGAAAATCTCATATCCTAATCATATACAAGTTTTCGGAAACCCTTCAATATTCTATATACATCTCAGGCCGATCTGATACAACACATGACACTACAATCTGACCATCGATTGTGAACTCCCCTACTTGGCGCGAATCCATAGGGCACAACATCCGATGACCCACAAACTCGTGACAATCAAACTCGCTTCCTCTAGTGCCTTGAATGATAATATGCACATTCCACTGAGTAGAAATCCCATACAAATCACATAGTCTCTAATACCACTAACTATTCTCAAAACAAAATCTACCTCGTGACCCCACCACAATCGCGACAACTAGTCAACCAATTAAACCTTCCTAAGCTCGTACTTATCAAGCAGATTCCAAAACTCGCTGCACCCCCACGTGAACAACTGAATGATCTCTCTATATATCTGGATCCTCAATCTAGATGACATATTGAGACAATGTTTGAGCATTCCTGGCTTCCTCGTGGCCCATCCGCAACATCACGAACCTTTGGTGCATAGTTGATACTAGGTGCGCAATATCGTACGCGAGTGGATACAAAGGAATATAAGATATATGCTTCAATATTAATCAATGTCGCACAATAAGGAATGAAATAAGTGGAATTTCTTAATAGTTCTGTAGCCCCTCAAAGATAAGTACAGACGTCTCCGTACAAATTTATAAGACTCTACTAAACCTTCTTATGACTCGTAACACCTATGAACCTGGAGCTCTAATACCAACTTGTCAAGATCCCAATTTCCCACCTTAGGATGTCGTGATTTTACCTAGTCTCTAAAACTAGGTAAGACTAACACATACCGAAACGATAACATGTTTTACTAAATAACTATTAAACATGAACCAAAAATTTCAAAATAAGCCATTAATCTCAAAATAATTGAATATACCAAAACTAGTAGTACAAGTAACAAGTCTTTCTAAGAGTAACTATATATAATGAATACATCATTGTTCCGGAATAATACGAAACAATGGAAATAAATATAACAGAAGGTGACTTTGGAGCTGTAACGACTTGATCGGTCGTTTTGAGAGTTGTAGCCTCATTTTCCTATTTGCTAATCATTTTATTCTTTATAGTTGTTATGTGACTTACTAGAGTAGTTGGTTTGGGTTCTGAGAGATTTCGGAATGAACTGAGACACTTAGTTTCAAAGTTGGAAGCTTAAGTTGAAAATATTGACCGGATGTTGACTTATATGTAAACAACTTCGTAATGGAGTTTTGATGATTCATTTAGCTTCGTTGGGTGATTTTGTACTTAGGAGCGTGTCCGAATCATGATTTGGAGGTCCGTAGTGGAATTAGGCTTGAAATTGCGAAAGTTGGAAATTAAAAGTTTGACCGAAAGTGGACTTTGTGTATACCAGGCTCAGATTGAAGTTCTGGGGGTTGGAGTAGGTCCGTAGTGTCATTTGTGACTTGTGTGCAAAATATGGGGTCAATCGGGCGTGATTTGATAGGTTTCGGCATCATTTGTAGAAGTTGGAATTCCTTAGTTTCAATAGGCTTGAATTGGGGTGCGATTCGTGTTTTTGATGTTGTTTAAGGTGATTTGAGGGATCGACCGAGTTTGTATCATGTTTTAGGACTTGTTGGTATGATTGGTTGAGGTCTCGGGGGCCTCGGGTTTATTTCAGATGGTTAACAGATCGAAAATGGGACTTAGTACAATGCTGAAGCTGGGACTCTTCTGGTGTGATCGCACCTGCAAGGGATTAGCCACAGGTACGATGCCGCAGATGTGGATGGATTTACGCAGGTGAGGATCTGTCCTAGCTTGGAGTAGGACGCAGGTGAGAGGGGGTAACCGCATCTGCGAGTCTGCAGGTGCGAGCAAGGCTCCGCAGATGCGGAGTTGAGGGGTGAGGTCTGTTTCCGCTAGGGGTGTTCGTCGGTCGGTACTGTACGGTATTTAGAGATTTTGGTTCGGTATTTTCGGTATTCGATTTCTTAAAATGCTATACCAATACCGTACCTAATTAAATTCAGTATGGTTCGGTTTTTCTCTTTTCGATTTCGGTTTATTCAGTTCGGTAACTTCGGTTTATTCGGTTTGAATACTAACTAGTGCATAGAGTCATAGACTGTAATATTCTTAATTAAAGTACTCAAAAATATAAAACTAAAAATGTTTGTTGATAAAAGGTTTGTCCAAAACTAGCAAATATCAACCCAGAGAGAGAAAACTCTATATAAAGGAATAAATTTAATCATTAGAAATGTCTTGTTAATTACTTAGACTTAATTGATGAACTTAGAATTATAAAGAAAAGTAAGATTTTAGATTTTTTATATTTATATTATAATTAATAATATGTGTATTATGTAATATAATATATATTTCAGTACGGTATCGGTATTTCGGTATTTTATTTTAAAATACCAAATATCATATCTAAATACCAATTTTCTAAAAAACTTAAACCGAATACCATACCTAATACCAAAATATCGAATTCCAAATACCAAAATTTTTGGTTTCGGTACGGTAATTCAGTATTTACTAAATTATGCACAATCCTAGTTTTCGCAGAAGCGGATATTGGGCCACAGAAGCGCCTCTGCAGGTGCGAAACCTGGAGCGCAGATTCAGGCCCTGGGGATTTAAGTGAGTTCCGCAGAAGCAGATGATTTTACAGCAAAAGCGGTTCCGCAGGTGCGGTTATTTGACCGCTGGTGCGAAAAGCCTGGGTAATGTGTTATAAATGAGGGTTCCGAGATTTTTCACCATTTTAAACATTTCAAGCTCGGGATTTGGCATTTCTTGAGAGGAGTTTTGGGGGAGTCTTTGAGGTAAGTCATTTGTGATTTACTTTATTCAATAATTTTGTTCCCCCATTGATTTTTCCACATAGTTTGTGTGTATTTGAGGTGGAATTTGGGAGTTTGAGGCTAGGGATTTGGAGAGTTTGATTTGGGGATTTGGGTGGCGATTTGGTGTTGGAATTTGGTATGGTTGGGCTTGTGGTTGAATGGTGTTTTGGGTTTTGTGACGTTTATCGGATTTCGAGACGAGGGCCCGGAGGCCGTCTTTTGAGTCGACTTTTTGACTTTTGATTAAAAACTTAGTATTTCCTTATGGGATTGATTCCTTTAGCCCGTGTTGATTGTATCGCATTGTTTGTGGCTAGATTCAAGGCATTCAAAAACTTTTTCACGAGGTAAAGGTGTGTTGGAGTAGATATGTTCTCGGATTGAGGTAAGTAACACTTCTAAACTTGGCCCTGAGGGTTCGAAACCTCGAATTATTTGTTATTTGATTGGTGTTGAGGCAACGCACATGCCAAATGATGGGTGTGTGGCGTGCACCGTAAGAACTGTAACCTGGTCGATTCCATGGAATCGTATAGTGGATTTATCTTGTTGATATCTGTGTTTTCATCATGTGATAAAGTAATTGAGCTGCCAATCATGCTAGAAATCATGTTTAGGCTATTGCCGGTATTGTTGGGACCCATAGTGGCAGTTTCATTATTGTTGACTTATTGATTACATTGAAATTTCGTACTCAGTCATATGTATTCATTGCATATCATATCTCAGTCTCCGTTGCTATTTATTGTTATATCATATCATCAATTTTGGGCTAGTTTCATGATATTGTGAGCCCGAGAGAGAGAGAGACTGGAGAGATTGATGGCTGAGTGAGGCCGAGGGCCTGATTGAGATAGACAGTTATGGGATCGGATTGCACGCCACAACATGTTTATTAATTTATTCCTGGATCAGGCTTATTATAGCGCTTGGGCTAAAGGATCCCCTCCGTTGTATGTACACACCCCCAGTGAGAGCAGTTGATTATACTGAGGGATGGACTTTCCCCGGACATGGATCTTGTCCGAGTCATTTATATTTGGGGATGGATCTTCCCCTGGGCTGGATTGGACTTATACAGTACTAAGTGACTGACTGTCAGTTGATGTATATATATGGGATAGAGTGTGAGTATACGAGGCTTTCAGTGTGGTGCATCACATACAACATGTGTATTGGCATGTAGATGTAGAGAGGTCATACTCCTCATATCATTCAGAATTGATACATGTTACTTGAATTGAGTTTAACTGTTGAGCTTGAAAGCATGCCCACATTTATGTACTGTCATTTCTATATTGAACTGTACTTGCTGAGTTCGTCACTACCTTTCATTCCAAAGGTTAGATTTGTTACTTATTGAGTTGGTTGTACTCACACTACACCCTGCACCTCGTGTGCAGATCCAGGTGCTTTCGGCCACGGCGGTTGCTGAGTTGTGGAGTCTGGAGTTTTTAAAGACTATCGAGGTAGCTGCTTGGCATTCACAGACCTTGACCCTCCCTCATTATCTTTCATTTTATATCTCAGTTTTTATTACCTAGACAATGTATTAGACTATGTATTTATGTAAATGCTCATGTACTCGGTGACGCCCCGATTTTGGGAGAGATTTTGTATTGAATTATGATTTCTTACTATGTTTTTAAAAGGTTTTCCTTAATTTTAAATGCTTCCGTATCTTTTAAAGCTTTAAAGTGTTGGAAACGTCTACGTAGTCGGCTTGCCTAGTACCATGATAGGCTTTATCAAGACAGGTGGGTTTTGTATTCTTGACAAGTTGGTATCAGAGCCTAGGTTGCATAGGTCTCACAAGTCATGAGCATGTTTAGTAGAGTCTTGCAGATCGGTACAGAGATGTCTGAACTTATCTTCGAGAGGTTGCCGAACCCTTAGGAAACTTCACTTTCTTGTATTCTTGTCGTGTGGATTTATTGATTCCGGTAACTAAACTTCTATATTCTATTCTCTCACAGATGGTGAGGACACGTACTACTGGGAAGAATAGACAGCCACTCGTGCCACCAGCTTGGGCCACGAGAGGTTGAGGTCGCGATAGGGACAGATGTGCTGCTCGTACAACAGTTAGAGTAGCACCTACAGATCCACTAGTTGCTCTTGCTCTGAAGCAGGTACTACATACAGTTGAGCCAGTGGGGCCAGCTCAGGCACCAGCTGTGCCCATTGTGATTCCATGCCTTCAGGAGGCTTTGGCTCAGATTTTGATTGTGTGCACCAGCCTTGCTCAGGCGATCTCTATTTTGGCTGCACCAGCCACTTCTCAGGCTGGGGGAGGTGCTCAGACTCCTGCCGCTCATACTCCAAAACAGGTGATGTATGGACTCTATTCACCGGGGGTACTACCTGCCGAGCTGGTTGCAGCTGCTCAGGCCAAGGTGGTCCCTGTTTTGACTGATGATGATCAGAGGATCCTAGAGTGATTTGGGAGGCTTCAGCCTCCATCAATTAGTGGCGCTGAGTTCGAGGATGCCTAGGGCTTTTTGGATAAGTGCCAGCGGATTCTTCGCAAGAAGGGTATTCCGGAGACCAGTGGGGTTGCGTTCACTAATTTTCAGTTTACTGGGGTTGCCTTCAGATGGTGGGAGGCTTATGAGCGGCGCAGGATGGTCGGTGCAGTACCACTTTCATGGCAGGAGTTCTCCATTCTCCTTTTGTAGAAGTTCGTGGCGTAGTCTCGCAGGGAGGACCTGCGCAGATAGTTTGAGTAGCTATGCCAGGAGCGCATGTATGTGATCTTGTGCGGGGGTTTTCAGAGTTGGATCTTCACGTAGTTTAGTTTGTTCCCACTGATAGAGAGAGGATTAGGAGGTTCATTGATGGCCTCACATATCAGCTGTGGTTGCTTATGACTTAGGAGAGGGTATCTGGTGCTACTTTCGATGAGGTGCTCGGTATTGCTCAGCAGATAGAGATGGTCCGCAGTCAGGAGTGCGGACAGAGGGAGTTCAACAGGCCTCGTAGCTTGAGTAGTTTCAACGGTGTTCCTTCTAGGGGTCAGTTCTACCACATCAGGGGACGTCCTTATAGGCACGCCCAGATGGTTCGTCCGATTTACCGTGGTGTATTATCCAACCATGGTTCATACAGTGCTCATCAAGGTTAGTCGCCGCTCAGCCCTTCCAGCTCAGAGTTCATCTTATGCACCATCAGTACAAGGTTCATCTGTACCAGGTCCTTCTGATAGTTATTCTAGCTCTTGGGGTCCGCCTCAGTACTCACCACCATTTGTAGGGAAGGGTTGTTTTGAGTGTGAAAATTTGGATCACATAAAGAGACATTGTCCCCGCCTTTCGGGAGGTTCAGCTCAATAGAGGAGTGAGACTACGACTTCAGCACCAGTTACTTCGCCACCCGCCTAGCCAGCTCGGGGTGGGACTTAGGCAGCTAGAGGTCGCCCTAGAAGGGGAGGCCGATCAGATGGCAGTCAGGCCCGATTCTATGCTATTCCTTCCAGACCAGATGTTGTTGCTTTAGACGCAGTGATCACATGTATCGTCTCAGTGTGCCACATGGATGCTTCTATATTATTTGAGCCTGATTTCATTTATTCATATGTATCATCATATTTTTCTCATTATCTGGATATGCCCAGTGAGTCCTTAGTTTCATCTGCTCATGTATCTACGCCAGTAGACGATACTATTGTTATGGACCATGTATATTGGTCATGTGAAGTGACTATTAGGGGATTGGAGACAAAAGTTGATCTCTTATTGCTTAGTATGGTTGATTTCAAAGTAATCTTGGGTATGGATTGGTTGTCTCCATGTCATGTGGTTGTGGATTGTCATGCTAAGACCGTGACGTTGACGATGCCAGGGTTTCTAAGGATTGAGTGGAGAGGTTCTCTAAACTATGTTTCCAACATAGTGATTTCGTATTTTAAGGCCCAATAGATGGTTAGGAAGGGTTGTTTATCTTATTTGGCCTCTATGAGGGATGTTGGTGCTGATACCCCTACTATTGATTTTGTTTCGGTGGTGCAAGTTTATCTAGATGTGTTCCCTTCAGACCTGTCGGTCATGCCGCCCGACAGGGATATTGACTTTGGTATTGACTTGGTGTCGGGCACTCAGCCCATTTCTATTCCACCATATTGCATGACACCAGCTAAGTTGAAGGAATTGAAGGAGCAGCTTCATGAACTTCTTGAAAAGGGGTTTATTAGACCCATGTGTCGCTTTGGAGTGCACCGGTCCTGTTTGTGAAGAAGAAGGATGATACTCTGTGGATGTGCATCTATTATAGGTAGTTGAACAAAGTTACAATCAAGAACAAACATCCTTCCCATATATTGACGATCTATTTGACCTGCTTCAGGGAGCGAAGGTGTTCTCTAAGATCGATTTGAGGTCTGGATATCACTAGTTGAAGATTTAGGACTCGGATATTCTAAAGACAATATTCAGGACCCGTTATGGCCATTATAAGTTCCTTGTGATGTCTTTTGGGCTGACCAACGCCCCAACAACATTCATGCATCTGATGAACAGTGTATTTTAGCCTTATCTTGACTCTTTTGTCATAGTGTTCATTGATGTTATCCTGGTGTACTCTTGTAGCCGGAGGAGCATGCCAAACATTTGAGGATTGTGTTGCAGCGGTTGAGGGAGGAGAAGCTTTATGTCAAGTTCTCCAAGTGTGAGTTTTGGCTTAGTTGAGTGGTGTTCTTGGGGCACGTGGTGTCTAGTGAGGGGATTCAGGTGGATCCAAAGAAGATAGAGGCGATTCAGAGTTGGCCGAGACCGTCCTCAACTACGGAGATTCAGAGCTTTCTCGTCTCGACCGGTTATTATCATCGCTTCGTGGAGGGTTTTTTGTCTATTGTATCGCCTATGACCAAATTGACCCAAAATGGTGCTCCTTTCAGGTGGTCGGATGGGTGTGAGGAGAACTTTCAAAAGCTCAAGACTGCCTTGACCACGGCTCCAGTTCTAGTTCTACCTTCAGCTTCTATTTCTTATATAGTATATTGCGATGCTTCTCGGATTCATATTGGGTGCGTATTGATGCAGGGAGGTAGAGTGATTACTTATGCTTCACGTCAGTTGAATCCCCATGAGAAGAACTACCCTATTCATGATTTGGAGTTGGCTGCCATTGTTCTTGCATTGAAGATTTGGAGGCATTATCTCTACGGTGTGTCTTGTGTGGTATTTATGGATCACCGGATTCTCCAGCACTTGTTAAAATAGAAGGATCTAAATTTGAGGCAGCAGAGATGGTTGGAGCTATTAACGGACTATGATATCACTATTCTGTATCATCCCGGGAAGGCAAATGTGGTGGACGATGCCTTGAGTAAAAAGACGGTGAGTATGGGTAGCCTTGCATTCATTCCTATTGGTGAGAGACCTCTTGTAGTTGATGTTTAGGCCTTGGCCAACCAGTTCGTGAGATTAGATGTTTCGGAGCCCAGCCGAGTTCTAGCTTTTGTGGTTTCTCGGTCTTCCTTATATGATCGCATCAGAGAGCGCGAGTATGATGATCCTCATTTGCTTGTCCTTAAGGAAATGGTCCAGCACGGTGATGACAGAGATGTTACTATTGGAGATAATGCAGTGTTAAGGATACAAGTTCGGATTTGTGTGCCTAATGTATATGGGCTACGTAAGTTGATTCTCCAGGAGGCTCATAGTTCGCAGTACTCTATTCATCTAGGTGCCGTGAAGATTTATCAGGACTTGAGACAGCTTATTGGTGGAGGAGAATAAAGAAGGATATAGTAGGATTTGTAGCTTGGTTCCTTAACTGTCAACAGGTGTAGTATGAGCATCAGAGACCAGGTGGATACCTTTAAAGGCTAGAGATTCCAAAGTGGAAATGGGAGCGTATCAGCATGGATTTTATAGTCGAGCTCCCACGGACTTCGAGAAAGTTCGATTCTATTTGGGTGATCGTGGATCGGCTGACCAAGTCCGTGCACTTTATTCCAGTTGGGACTACTTATTCTTTGGAGCGATTGGCTAAGATTTACATCCGCAAGATTGTTCACCTTCACGGTGTGCCGGTGTCCATCATTTCCGTTCAGGGCACACAATTTACATTGTAGTTTTGGAGGGTCGTGTAGCGAGAGTTGGGCACCCAAGTTAAGTTGAGCATAACATTTCACCCTCAGACGGAAAGACAGTCCGAGCGCACTCTTTAGATATTAGAGGAGATGCTACGTGCTTGTGTCATAGATTTCGGGGGTTCTTGGGATCAGTTTCTGCCAATCGCGGAGTTTGCCTACAATAAAAACTACCAATCGAGCATTCAGATGGCTCCGTATGAGGCTTTGTATGAGAGATGGTGTCGATCTCCATTGGGTTGGTTTGAACAGGGTGAGTCTAGGCTATTGGGTATTGACTTGGTTTAGGATGATTTGGACAAGGTTAAATTGATTCAGCATCGCCTTCGCACGATGCAGTCTAGACGGAAGAGTTACGCCTATCGGAAGGTTCGTGATGTTGCTTGTTGGAGAGAAGGTTCTGCTCAAGGTTTCACCCATGAAGGGTGTTATGAGGTTCGGGAAGAAGGGCAAGTTGAGTCTTCGGTACATTGGGCCGTTTAAGGTGCTTCGGAGGATCAGAGAGGTGGCTTACAAGATTGCATTGCCACCTAGTTTGTTGAGTGTGCATCTAGTATTTCATGTTTCTATGCTCCGAAAGTATATCAGTGATCAATCTCATGTTTTGGATTTCAGCATAGTTTAGTTGGATGGTGATTTGATTTATGATGTGGAGGTGGCTATTTTGGATCGGCAGGTTCAAAAGTTGAGGTCAAAGGATATAACTTCAGTGAAGGTGCAGTGGAGAGATCAGTCAGTTGAGGAGGCTACTCGGGAGACCGAGCGGGAGATGCAGATCAGATATCCACGCCTATTTTAGACTCCAGATACGTTTCTAGACCTGTTCGAGGACGAACATTTATTTAAGAGGGGGGAGGATGTAACGACCTGGACGGTCATTTTGAGAGTTGTAGACCTGTTACCCCATTTACGGCTCATTTTATGCTTTACAATTTTTATGTGACTTACTAGAGTAGTTGGTTCGGGTCCGGAGAGATTTCGAAATGAATGGAGACACTTCATCTAAAAGTTGGAAGCTTAAGTTAAAAAGGTTGACCGAATGTTGAATTATGTGTAAATGACTCTGGAATGGAGTTTGGATGGTTCCTTTAGCTCCGTTGGGTGATTTTGGATTTAGGAGCATGTCTGAATCATGATTTGGAGGTCCGTAGTGGAATTAGGCTTGAAATGGAAGAAGTTGGAAATTGGAAGTTTGACCGAAAGTGGATTTTTTGTGTACCAGGATCCGATTGGAGTTCCGTTAGTTGTAATAGGCCCGTAGTGTCATTTCCGACTTGTGTGAAAAATTTGATGTCAATCGGGCATGATTTGATAGGTTTCAGCGTCGTTTGTAGAAGTTAGAATTCCTTAGTTTCAATAGGCTTGAATTAGGGTGCGATTCGTGTTTTTGATGTTGCTTGAGGTGATTTGATGGCACGACAGAGTTCGTATCATTTTGTAGGACTTGTTGGTATATTTGGTTGAGGTTCCGGGGGCCTCGTGTTGATTTCGGATGATTAACGGATAAAAAATGGGACTTAGTGCATTGCTGAAGTTGGTACTCTTTTGGTGTGATCGCACCTGCGAGGGATTGGCCATAGGTGCGATGTCGCAAATGCAGCTGGATTTGCACAGGTGTGGAGCTGGACTAGCTTGGGGCAGGACGCAGCCCGTAGGTGAGAGCAAGGCTCCGCAATTGCAAATTTGAGGGGCGAGGTCTGTTGCAGAAGAGGATAGTGGGCCACAGAAGCGCCTCCGTAGGTGAGGAACCTGGAGCGCAGATGCGGGCCCTGGAGATTTAAATGAGTTCCGCAGAAGCAGATGATTTTACCGCAAAAGCGGTTCCGCAGGTGCGGTTAGTGGCCGCAGGTGCGAAAAGCCTGGGCAGTGTGTTATAAATGAGGGTTCCGAGATTGTTTTACCATTTTTAACATTTCAAGCTCGGGATTTAGCTATTCTTGAGAGGATTTTCGGGGGATTCTTTGAGGTAAGTCACTTGTGGTCTAATTTATTCAATAATTGTATTTCCCCATTGATTTTCCCACCTAGTTTATGTGTATTTAAGGTGGAATTTGGGAGTTTTATGCTAGAGATTTGGAGAGTTTGATTTGGGGATTTGGGTGGCGATTTAGTGTCGGATTTGGGTGGCGATTTGCTCGGTCAAACCTCTCAACCTTCCAATTTTTTCCAAAATTTGACGAAACCTCCTAGAAATATCCAAATTCGAATTTGGGCATACGTTCAAGTCGAAAATCACCATCTGAAATCTAGGCATGTCGTAGATGCGGCTGGATTTGCTCAAGTGTGGTGCTTGGATGGCTTGGGGAAGGACGCATGTGCGAGGGGGTAACCGCATCTGCGAGCCTGCAGGTGAGAGCAAGGCTCTACTGATGCGGAGTTTAGGGGCAAAGTCTTTTTCCATGGAAGCGAATAATGGGCCGCAGAAGCCCCTCCGCAGGTGAGGAACCTGGAACGCAGATGCGGGCCCTGGGGATTTAAGTGAGTTCCGCAGAAGCGGATGATTTTACTGCAAAAGCAGTTCCGCAGGTGTGTTTATTGGCCGCAGGTGAGAAAAGCCCGGACAGTGTGTTATAAACGAGGGGTTCCGAGATTTTTCACCATTTTTAACATTTCAAGCTTGTGATTTGGCAATTCTTGAGAGGCTTTTCGGGATATTCTTTGAGGTAAGTCATTTGTGGTCTAATTTATTCAATAATTGTGTTTCCCCATTGATTTTCTCACCTAGTTTGAGTGTATTTAAGGTGGAATTTGGGAGTTTGAGGCTAGAGATTTGGAGATTTTGATTTGGGAATTTGGGTGGCGATTTTCTTGGTCAAACCTCTAAACCTTTCAAACCTTCGACCTTCCAAATTTTATCATAATGTGCCAAAGCCTTCTAGAAATATCCAAATGCGAATTCGGGCAAACACCCAAGTCCAAAATCACCATCCGGACCTAACAGAACCATCAATACTCCGATTTGGGGTCAAATACTCAAAAGTCAAACCTTGTTAACTCTTCCAACTTAAAGCTTCTTAGTTGAGAATCATTCTTCTAAATTAATTCTGAATAACCTGAAAACCAAAACTGGCAATTCACACAAGTCATAATACATCATACAATGCTGCTCAAGACTTCAAATAGCTGAACATAATGCAAATGCTCAAAACGACCGCCTGGGTCATTATAGTGATGTGGCACCTTCCATGCCCAGTGAATGCAGGTGCACTACTATAACTTGTAGGAATAGGAATTGCATCTTTGGCATAGTCTGAATTCCCTCTAAAACTGACAGATAGTGAAAGTTGTGAATTGGTAAGATCATAAAATGAGAATTTACTTTGTAACCTGAAGTTTATGTAAGGTTAAATACAAAATGGGAATAAAATATAAGAATTATAACTGAATTTATATGCGGATTAAAATAGAGCGTCCTTTCGGGGATAAAAGATAAAAAAAGAAAATTGAAAACAAATCAAGTTATAATTGCGAATAATTCAATATTATGGTGGGATTTTGGACCAGGATACATCCTCCCATCTTTGGAGGTGAACGACATGAGGACCCCCAGGACTTTATTGATCGGTACAGGGACAAACTGCACAACAAAAGGATATTGGAGTCCCACAAGGTGGACTTTACCACATTCAGCCGGAGGGCAGGGCTCGTAGATGGTGGCAGTCTTATCTTCTTGGCAGACCAGCAAGTTATCCTCCCATGACTTAGGACCAGTTCACATGCCTTTTCCTGGACAGATATATTCCACCTTCTCAGATGAAAGAGTTGCAATTTCATTTCGAGCAGCTTCAGCAGGGCCAGATGTCGGTGACCGACTATGAGGCAAGATTCTCTGAGTTGTCTTGCCTTACACTTATGATACTTCCTACCGATGTGGAGAGAGTGCAGAAGGTTATTGTAGGTTTGCACTCTAGCATCCAGGCCACTATGGCCCGGAGGTTAAGATGGAAACTTCGTACGAGCTAGTTGTGGATATAGCTTGGAGGATCAATGGTGTCTGTCAGTGGAGCCGGGAGCAGGCGACAAGGAATAAGTGGTTCTGATATTCTGGAGGGTTCAGTGGTGCCCCGGGTGGGGGCAGAGGTCAGTTTGTAAGGGGTGAGTCTAGCAGGCCCACATATCCAGCACCGTCGCCTCCTGGGGGTGTTCTAGTGCGGCCCTATTTCAGCGCCATGTCGGAGAGATCCTACTGCCCACGGGCCATTCAGGGTTCCTCTAGTGAGTATTCAGGCCATCAAGGTCAGACTTTAGGTCAGTAGTCCACCGTACTGAGGGGTTGTTTGAGTGTAGGGAGCTTAGTCATGTGAGGAGGTACTGCCCCATGCTTCGGGGCAAGGCAGTGCAATAACCACACCAGCCATCCGACCGATCAGAGGCGGAGGACAAGTATGTAGGGTGCGTCCTAGAGGTGGAGGCCAGCCATGTAGCACTCCAGCCAGATTCTATGCTTTTCCAGCCAGACCAGATGCAATAACCTTAGATGCCGTGATCACATGTATTATTTCTGTCTGCGGTAGAGATGCTTCAGTACTATTTGATCCAGGGTCTACATATTAATATGTTTCATCTCTGTTTGCTCATTTCCTGGGTGTTCCTCACAAGTCCTTGGGTATTCCTATTTATGTGTCCACTCCAGTGAGTGATTCAGTTGTTGTGGATCGGGGCTATATGTCCTGTATTGTGACTTTCTGTGGTTATGAGACTAGATCGAATCTTCTGTTGGTTGATATGACCGACTTTGACGTCATCTTGGGCATGGATTGGTTGTTCCCATATCACGCCATCCTTGATTGCCATGCCAAGATGGTTACCTTGGCTATGCCAGAGTTTTCTAGATTGGAGTGGAAGGGTTCCCCTGTCAATGCATCTAGTCGAGTTATCTCTTTTCTGAAGGCTCGACACATGGTCGCGAAGGGTTGTTTGGCTTATCGAGCTTATGTTCAGGATACTATTACCGAGACTCCAACAATTGATTGAGTTCCCGTGGTTCGGGAGTTCTCCGATGTGTTTACTTCTGATCTTCTGGGCATGCCACCAGATCATGATATCGATTTCTGTATTGACTTAGCTCCAGGTACCCAGCCTATATCTATTCCATCATACCGTTGGGCTCCGAGGGAGTTGAAGGAGCTGAAAGAACAACTTGAGGAGTTTCTAGCAAAGGGGTTTGTCAGACCGAGTGTGTTGCCTTGGGATGCACCGGTGTTATTTGTGAAGAAACAATATGGGACTATGCGGATGTGCATTGATTACCACCAGTTGAACAAAGTTACCATTAAGAACAAGTACCCGTTACCGCGTATTGATGATTTGTTTGACCAGTTGTAGGGTGCTAGGGTGTTCTCTAAGATTGAATTGAGATCGGGGTACCATCAGTTGAAGATTCGAGATTCAGATGTTCCGAAGACTGCTTTCTGGACTAGATATGGCCACAATGAGTTTCTAGTGATGTCCTTCGGCTTTCTGGACTAGATATGGCCACTATGAGTTGCGGGAATAAACGTTGTATGCTAAGTTCTCCAAATGTGAGTTTTGGTTAGATTCTGCAGCATTCTTGGGTCATGTTGTATCAGGCGAGGGTATTAAGGTAGATCCCAAGAAGATCGAGGCAGTTCAGAGTTGGCCTCGTCCTACCACATCGACTGATATTGGGATCTTCTTGGGTTTAGTAGGTTATTATCATCGGTTCGTGGGCGGATTCTCATCTATTGAAACACCTTTAACTAGATTGACCCAGAAGGGTGCTCCATTCTGATGGTCCAATTATTTTGAGTCGAGCTTTCACAAGCTCAAGACCGCCTTGACCTCGGCACTGGTGTTATTGTTGCCTTCTGGTTCAGAGATGTATACTGTATATTGCGATGCTTCACGCGTTGGTTTGGGTTGTGCATTGATGCAGGAGGGGCGAGTTATTGCATATGCTTAATGTCAGCTGAATCCCCACGAGAAGAATTACCCCATACATGATTTAGAGTTGGCCGCGATAGTTAATGCTCTTAAGATCTGGAGGCATTATCTTTATCGGGTGTCCTGTGAGGTTTACACCAATCATCGTAGCTTGCAGCATTTGTTCAAGCAGAGGGATCTCAATTTGAGGCAGTGCAGGTGGCTTGAGTTACTAAAAAATTATGATATTACCATCCTTTATCATCTGGGCAAGGCGAACCTGGTTGCAGATGCCTTGAGTAGAAAGGCGGAGAGTATGGGTAGTTTGGCATTCATTTCAGCAAAGGAGAGGCCATTAGCTTTGGACATTCAGTCCTTGGCTAATAGACTTGTGAGGTTGGATATTTCAGAGCCCAGACGAGTTCTTGCATGCGTGGTCGCCCAGTCTTCACTATTAGAGCAGATCATGGCTCGCCAGTACGACAATTCACACTTATTGGTTCTTAGAGAGATGACACTACAGTGTGGTGCTGACGAGCGCAAAACTGACGTATAAACTTTGGCTCGCTAGTCGAATATAGTATAGAAAATTATCGTATCCACATGGATTGAATTTAAATAGTGTTTTCATAGCTTCTAGTTTAATTGCTATCCAAGATGATCAATAATTTAGATTTGTGTGAATTAAAACTACAATTAACTAAAAGTCTAAACTATTGGCTAATGACAATCAACGCAAGTATTAAGCAAAGGAAGTTATCAATTGGGAGAAGATAGGGTTGATAGGATAGGTGTAAGACAAATGTTTGGGATTTAACTCTAGATAATTTACTTCTAATGTTCAAGTGAGTAGCTCGAATTCACTTGGTTATTAGTTCAATTGATTAGTAGAAACTCCTTTCTCGATTAAGTATCAACCTCACGATATGAACCAAATTACGCTCGGTGAAGATATGCAAGAATTTGTAGTGGATTAGTCTTTAGAAGAACCTCTCTCGATTATCCTCCTAACCAAGTTTAATCAACAATTCAACCAACCTCTTCCGATTACTAAGAAAAATTAATGACTTCAACCAACAAAATATAATGCAACAATATCACAAGTTATGCCTCTCTCGATTACATTAACAAGTGAATATAGATGCAACAATTAAAACATCCAAAATGATTTAATACATAAAACTAGAGTTAATTATCCACAAACAAGTATCAATACACCAACTCCATCAAACCCTAAAGAGAACTACTCCATGGATATGGATCAATTCATCACAATTAAGCTTAAAGTAAAGAAAAATATACAACAATCCAAACCCTTGTCTTGAGTTGGGATTGAATGATGGATTCCTTGCGCTCTTGCTTCTCCAACTTCTCCTTAGCCTCCATAGGTCTTAGATATGTCAAAAGTCCTCAAAATGCCGTTTGATATATATATATATATATACACCAAGTATGGTCAGCCCCAAACAAATATACTTTCTCCTACGCAAAATAGGACACTTTTCCGGAGTTGGACGTGCGCGGCCGCGCACCTGGAAGTGTGCCCGCGCACTTTTCACTCTGTTCTGCCCATATGCGCGTCCAGTTCGCGGCCTCACACTTTTCACCCTGTTCTATTGGGAATTTTTTAAAACGTAAAACGTGAATGTTGTAGCCCTTTGAAGCATCTTTCCAACAATATATTGTGGAGCTCAAACGGAGTTCCGAGCGAAATGTTATGTGCATTTTACTATACACTATGCAATATACCTGCTCGATTCTTCGTTTTTAACTATCATCTGTTGATCCCCGAAGACGACCCCGGCTTAATTCCTTGGGCTTTTACTCAGACTTAAAACTTAAAATCACTTGAATTCATTCCATAACATCTACATAGCTCGGAATCACTCCTACAAGGCATAAAACACAGAATTAGTGCAAAACACTAGCGATTAAAGCTCAAACTCAACTAAAGTGCAGTAAATTGGAATGTAATAATCCACTAAAACATGAGATTATAGCTTGCCATCAAAACCCCATACTTAAACCATTGCTCATCCTCGAGAAATCAAACCACACTTTATATAGACACAACCTTACTAAGCAACTCTCCTAACTCATCGCACCATGAATATTTAAAATAGACTAAGCACAATAGTGTAACATCTTCACCTCAAGAATTGACTCACAAGCACCACACATTATTCACAACTTACTCACTTACTCTAACATAGAGGTCAACGACATTACCTTTCCTTCACGAATCAAGTACCCTCACAGTAATAGAGAGTAGTTCCATAAACAATAAAATTCAAGAACTATTAGGAACTGAAGATAGAAAGAATTCACTCACTCTCAGAAATGACATTCATGTGCCACAAAAGATGCACCATAGGCTTGCCCGTAGTGTTACTACTCTACTAATTGAGCTCATTCAGTCAAGGATCAAGA
The DNA here is from genome assembly GCA_000715115.1 of Nicotiana otophora. Lineage (NCBI taxonomy): Eukaryota > Viridiplantae > Streptophyta > Magnoliopsida > Solanales > Solanaceae > Nicotiana > Nicotiana otophora. The sequence continues at coordinate 14,517 of AWOL01S0161491.1, read as the reverse complement.
AGAACTTTTAACTGGTTGTAATGTAGGCTGCGGGACGGGTAGGATATATTTAGATATAAGAGTGACTACACCTCCCTGATCATTTTAATACATACACTTTAACATTCAAAACCCTACACTTATGTCAAACCATACTCTACATTGACATCAACATCAAATTATTTAAGCACCATTATATCAAGAGTTACCACTTATCAATGAATCTCGTTCACAATAATACAACTATTTTTTTCTTTTCTTGTTCAATTCAAGTGGCTATTACTGTTTCAAAAAAAAAGTGCACATTTCTCCTTATTTCATTAGTTCCACTCAAAAGCCTTACCAACCACCCCACACTTCAACTTTTACAAAGTTCATAACAATTTTAAGTGCTCATGGGAGGTAAATGGTTCAAATAGATGGTCAATTCAAACAAATGGGTAAGGCTTATAATGTGATTACCAAAGAAACATGATTATAGGCTCAAAGGGATTAACTAAGATACATAACAATTAGGTGAGTCCAACACATATATCTGGCTCAATAAAAAAATACCTATGTCACTTCCAAGACTGACTAAACTACTATTTCGCTTTGCAAACACACAGGGCAAGTTCTAGACATCAAATGCAATGCACAGAATCATATAAACCTCACACACACCTGTCTCTTATACAGATCTAACTACTATTTCGCTTTGCAAACACACAGGGCAAGTTCTAGACATCAAATGCAATGCACAGAATCATATAAACCTCACACACACATGGCACATAACTCCTTTAAGATTGGATTATCAAGATACTCTAGTCAAAGCAGTTAAGCAAAGTTAAGATTATACAGTTTAAGGTACTTACACTAGAGTAAATAAATTGAGACTAAGCGTCACACTAAAGAATTCACCATTCCCAAGGCATGATAAAGTAAAGGGACATTGATTCCAATTCAAATCATAGCACAAGGTTTTCCTACTCCTATAAACAAAAACTAACTACACCCGGTTCAAACAAAACCCTTGGAAAAGAACCGCGACACAAAGAAAAAACAAGGGAGAATTAATGCACTAACTACAAAAGAAAATCTTTTTGTCTTTTTATTTCGACTTAATTCCCTCAAGAAACCCATCGAATGATATCCATCGTCGGGAAAAGTCGAAAATTTTATGTTTTGTTTTCAATTTTTTTCTCTATCTCTACTACTCAAACTAACAAAAGAAAACTAAAACTAATATACACACATACATACACACATACATACATATAACATTTCTCCCACCCCACACTTTAAGTTGTGGCATATCCCCTGACACATAATTAAAAAGCATAAGGTAAAGAAAACTTCCTTGAATTTTCTTCTTTTTCGAGAACTTATGAACTCCACCCCTAATTATGAATTCATTCCTCGTTTTTGCTCCTTGGGATTCTTTATGGAGCTCATTAAGCCCAATTATTCTAAGGATACCTACAAGACCTGCTCTTTTCTTTCTTTCTTGTCCTCATCTTTATCAGTGAATTGCTCGTTCATGATGATTCTTAACTTGTTTCTGCATTCTTTCACAGGATCAATCCATTCATATTCCTGTAAATCCCCAAAAATAAAATCCACATGATCAAGTTTAGAATAAAAAACAAAGAAGAAAGGTCAAGTGAATATTCCTTTGGTATTTCCAAGACTATTTGTTTCTCATTCTCTTCTACCAAATGTTGCAAATGTGGAAAGGTGGATGGGGGTTTGAACTCTTCTTTTGTTGCTTCACACTCAACCACAACCTTATTTTTAATCATCTCAGTTGCATCAGAGTCATCTTGAACAGTGAAAAGCTCTCTCTGTGGACGCTCATCCTATTGGGTAGGCTCATTCTCACAGGGTATCTCCTCTATATATTCACCATCACAACGCAATGAGCTTTTTAAAAGTGTACTTATTATTTGACTTTCTTGCATTGTTAGGTTATTCATGGCTTCACCATATTGTGTAAATCTCTCTACCGGCTTATTTATGAACTTATACACAAGCTCTTCCAAACTACCATTCTCCCCTTGAGGTGTTATCTCACTTCGCTTCCATTCCAGTTATAATAAGGGTACTTATCCCAACTAGAGTCAAGATTATGTCCATATGAATCCTCATACCTGTACGGACTAGAAACAGAGTGAGACTGTTCAAAATACGAACCATAGGAGGAATATATTCCTGCTTGACAGTAAACCCATAGATGATTTCCATCGCATTTAAAATACATAGCAGACCACTGATAATATTCAGCTGCTAACTCTTCAATCATTTTCTTAGGCTTGTTGCACTCCATCTTCACAACATTTAGAGTTCAAAATTCACAGTGTCTTCTCCAATTTATTAGGAACTACAAAACAAATCTTGAATAGAAGTTAACTAATAAAGAAAATAAAATAGAAAAGGAAAAAGAAAAGAAAAAAACTAAAACCTAATTCCTGAATTAGCACTACAAACTATTTCAAACACTATTGATTGCCAATCCCCGAAAACGGCACCACAATTTGACGAGCGCAAAACCGACGTATAAACTTAGGCTGGCTAGTCGAATATAGAATAGAAAATTATCGTATCCACGGGGATTGGATTTAAACAGTGTTTTCGTAGCTTCTAGTTAATTGCTATCCAAGATGATCAACAATTTAGATTTGTATTAATTAAAACTAAAATTAACTAAAAGTCTAAACTATTGGCTAATGACAATCAACGCAAGTATTAAGCAAAGGAAGTTATTAATTGGGAGAAGATAGGGTTGATAAGATAGGTGTAAGACAAATGTTTGGGATTTAACTATAGATAATTCACTTCTAATGTTCAAGTGAGTCTCTCGAATTCACTTGGTTATCAATAAGAGTAAGCAAGAAGATATCAAAGGGAGAAAATAGGGGTTGATTGGATAGGTGTAAGATACTTGTTTGGGAATTAATTCTAGTTGATTCACTTCTAAGGTTCAAGTGAGTCTCTCGAATTCACTCTATTATTAGTTTGAATGTTTAGTAGAAACTCCTCTATCGATTAAGTCTCAACCTCACAATATAAACTAAGTTAAGCTCAGTGAAGATATGCAAGAATTCGTAGTGGATTAGTCTTTAGGAGAACCTTTTTCTATTATCCTCCTAACCAAGTTTAATCAATAATTCAACCAGCCTCTTCCGATTAATAAGAAGAATTAATGACTTCAACCAACAAAATATAATGCAATAATATCATAAGTTATGCCTCTCTCGATTACATTAACAAGTGAATATAGATGCAATGATTAAAACATCCAAAATGATTCAATACATAAAACTAGAGTTAATTATCCACAAACAAGTAATAATACACAAACTCCATGAAACCCTAAAGATAACTACTCTATGGATATGGAGCAATTCATCACAATTAAGTTTAAAGTAAAGAAAAACATACAACAATCTAAACCCTTGTCTTGAGTTGGGATTGAATGATGGATTCCTTGTGCTCTTGCTTCTCCAACTTCTCCTTATCCTCCTTAGGTCAGATATATCAAAAGTCCTCAAAATATCATTTTTCTATGTATATATACCAAGTAGGGTCGGTCCCAAATAAATATACTTTCTCATATGTGAAATAGGACACTTTTTCGTAGTTGGACGCGCGCGGCCGTGCACCTGGAAGTGTGCCCGCGCACTTGGCCGCGCACTTTTCACACTGTTCTGCCCCATATGCGTAACCAGTGCGCGGCCACACACGTTTCACCCTGTTCTGTTCGGAATTTGAAAAAATGTAAAACATGAAAGTTGTAGCCCTTTAAATTATCTTTCCAATAGATTGTGGAGCCCAAACTGAGTTCTGAGCGAAACGTTATGTGCATTTTACTAGACACTGCAAAATATGCCTGCTCGATTCTTCATTCGTTCTTAACTATCATCTATTGATCCCCAAAAATGATCTCGACTTAATTCCTTGAGATTTTACTCAGACTTCAGAGCTCAAAATCACTTGAATTCATTCCATAACATCTACATAGCTCAGAATCACTCTTACAAGGCATAAAACACACAATTCGTGCAAAACACTAGCGATTAAAGCTCAAACGCAACTAAAGTGCAATAAATTGGAATGTAATAATCCACTAAAACATGATATTATAGCCTACCATCAGGTTCCAAGGAGGTTACTATCGGTGAGGATGGTAATTTGCGACTCCAGGGTCATCTATGTGTCCCTAATACTGATGGGTTGAGGGAAAATATTCTAGAGGAGGCACAAAGTTCTTGGTATTCTATTCATCCAGGTGCTACGATGATGTAGCGCGACGTGAGACAACATTATTGGTGCCGGCAGATGAAGAAGGACATAGTTGGGTATGTAGCAAGGTGCCTAAACTGCCAGCAGGTTAAGTGTGAGCATCATAGGCTAGATGGCCTACCCCAGTAGATGGTTATACTTGAGTAGAAATGGGAGCGCATTACTATAGACTTCGTAGTTGGGTTGCCACGGACCTTGAGGAAGTTTGATGTAGTTTGGGTCATTGTCTACATGTTTACTAAGTCGACACACTTGATTCCGATTGTGACCACGTATTCTTCAGATAGGTTGGCCTAGATTTACATTCAGGAGATTGTTTGATTGCATGGTATGCCTGTTTCCATCATATATGATATAGGCCCTCAGTTTACTTCACATTTCTGGAGGGCAGTATAGAGTGAGTTGGGGAACCGGGTAGAGCTCAGCACAGTCTTTCATCCGCAGTTAGAGCGGACAGTTCAGATCTTGGAGGATATGCTCAGAGCATATGTAATTGACTTTGAAGAGCAGTGGGATCGATTGTTGCCTTTGGCCGAGTTTTCTTACAACAACAATTATTAGTCTAGCATCAAGATGGCTCCATTGAGGCTTTATACGGTCGGTGATGTCGTTCGCCAATCGGATGGTTTGAGCTCGGTGAGGCTAAGTTATATGATGCTAATTTGGTGAAGGATGCCTTGGAAAAGGTAAAGTTGATTCAGGAGCGACTTCGCACAGCACAGTTCAGACACAAAAGTTACGCGGATTAGAAGGCGCATGACTTATCATTTATGGTGGGCGAGAAGGTTATCTTGAAACTCTCACCGATAAAGGGAATCATGAGGTTCGGGAAGAAGGGAAAGTTGAGCCCACAATTTATAAGTCCATTTGAGGTGTTGAGGTAAGTTGGGGAGGTTGCTTATGAGCTTTCTTTGCCTCCCAGTCTATCCGGAGTTCATCCGGTTTTCCATGTGTCTATGCTCCAGAAGTATCATGCTGACAGGTCTCATGTGTTAGACTACAACACGGTTCAGCTAGATAAGGGTCTGGGTTATGAGGAGGAGCCAGTTGCCATTATTTACAGGCAGGTTCGCCAGTTGAGGTCCAAGAAGATTTCTACGGAACAAGTTCAGTGGAGGGATCAACTAATCAAGGAGGCGACTTGAGAGACCAAGGAGGACATGCGGAGTAGATATCCACATATATTCGGCACTCCAGACACTCTAGATATCCGTTTTATGACTTGGGGGGATGGTTAGTTCGGGTTTGGAAGGGTTCGGGTTGAAACTGAAACACTTAGTTCCTTAATATTGGCTTAAAAGGGGTAGGTTTGACTTGGGTCAACAATGGTAGTAAATGACCCCAAAACCGGGATTTGAAGGTCCCAATAGGTGTGTATGGTGATTTTGGACTTGGGCTTGTGTTCGGATCGGGTTTTGGATGACCCAGGAGCGTTTCGGCGCCTAAACTTGGAAGTTGGCTCATTAAAGGTTTTAAAGTTCTTTAAATTTGGTTTGAAGTAAGTTTTGGTGTTATCAAGGTCCGTTTGGAAATTTGAGCCTAGGAACAGCTCCATATGGATATTTAAGACTTGCACACAAAATTTGGTGTCATTCCGAGTAGTTTAAGTATGATTCGACGCATTCAGAGCATGCTGGAAGAACTTGAAGTTCATAAGTTGATTCGATTTGATTCAGAGGGTGATTCTTAATTTTGATGTTGTTTTACGCATTCCGAGGGTTTGAGCGAATCCGTCTTAAGTTTACGAACTTGTTAGTAAATTTGGACGAGGCCTTGGGGGCTGACGATGCACAGATTGGGTTTAATCTAGAAAGAAGCTGTTGGTGCACCAGTTTTGGTGTGCCCGCAACTGCGAGCTTTTGGCCGCAGGTTCGAGCTCTTGGCTGAAGAAGTGGTTTTGTGTGAGTGTCCAGTGACCCGCAGAAGCAGAGGAACTTTCGTAGAAGCGGCCTCTCTTCTGCGATGAAAATGATCGTAGGTGCAAGAAGAGGATGGCCAGGCCTGGACCACAGGTGCGTTCCACTTTCCACAGAAGTGGGAGCCCGTCCGCAAAACCAGAGTTAGCCAGATGATGAGTGGGGATTTTGACTACTTATTAGCCCCTTTTTGCTTTCATTTTAGTCCAAAAGCATTTATTTGTGTTCCCGAAAATTGATGAAATATGCTTAATTGCAGGAATGGTGGAAAATGATCCTCAAAGATGAAATCCAATTCAAGAAAGAGTAATCTGAATCAAGGACAAATACAGGCATAGAATCTCTAAAGTGCGGGCCGCAGATTATCATATGTGGCCGCAGATTGTGCAGAAGAACTTACCAGAGATCTGTGAGAAGTGCGGTCCGCACATGAAATGTCATGCCCCAACCTCGGGAAGCACGACCGACGCTCAACCGAGTGAACCCGGCCGAGCAAACATGTTAGATACTTTCTACCCAATTAACCCATGGTCAAGAAAAGACGTAATTTCATTAATTATATAGTAGGAATCTCATTCATACAATCCTAAATCGTTTCATTAGACATTGCGTCTTTAAGTCTCAAAATACACACTTCTTAAAGTCTGAGAGGAACAAGTAATCAACACAACATATACTTGTTTAACATTCCCAACACCCATACACAACCCACATAGTGTCTACGGAGCCTCTAAAGATACAAAAGAGAGTAACGGTGGTGCCGGCAACCGCTATACCTCAAAAAGTGACCATAATATAAACAAAAGGTACAATACATGACCCCGTGATGAAATGGGGCTCACTTAGTCTGCTGAGAAGAGGATGCAACACTATATGTGATCAACACTGTCTGCTATGTAACCACCTGCATCCATTTGAAGATGCAGCGCCCCGGCAAAAGGGACGTTAGTACCGTCGAATAGCACTAGTATGTATAGCTAAACACCAACTCAATAGAATGAATAATAATACAAGAGGAACAATCAAAAATTCAATAAGATCTTTCAAATAATATTTAAACATCAATTTAAAGGTCACATAAGTTTTCAAGTCAACTTCCACGTTATTAGGTTGGGTGATCTTTAGTGCCGATATTCCACAATTCACAATACCTCTGTATTCTTACACGGAGTCCGATCTCGGCCCGATCGGCTAGGCTATCTCATTTGAGACATTACCATAATTTTATTATAATTTCCAGCACAGTGCCACCACGTGTGCGGCATGGCATCTGATCACGGCCCAATCGGCTAGGCCGTCTCACCCAAGACGTTACCATTTTTAGTCAACCATCTCACATCATACTTCTTTCATATCTATTAATTCATTGGCACTAGTGATCACGATTACAAAGTCATTCTTGGAACTTGGCCATACTTCATAATTCTAGGCCCCTTTTCCACATTCAATATCATTATCATTTTATACAACAATCAGGCTTCCCATTCAAGACATTAAATTCACATATGAGCAATTTGGGAATCTTAGGCACATAGAGGCTTTTCATATAAATTGGGCATAACAACCTTTATTTCGATCCTGACATGAAGTCTTAGCATTTCTAACACACATTCCACATTTTTGAACACATCCCTAATAACAAGATAACATGATGAAACATTTAGAATAAATATTGAACTTACATCCTTCGATACAAACACATTAGAAATTGCCAATTCTATAATGATCAAGGGCTTACTCCAATTACATGAACATCGTGGGATTCGATTCTAAGAAGAAGTGAGTTTAGCCAACATACCTCTATTGAGCTTCTCAAACTCTAAAATTATCCGAAATTCTTAGAAACTTCAATCTATTTTAGCAATATAACAAAAATTCAACCAAAATTAGGAAGATGAACATAGTTTTTGCTCATTTGAGCATATTATGAAACACTAGGTGTGCATTAATGTTTTAATCCCCTTTTTGTGGAAGATTCTATCATTTCCCAACCCATTCTCTATCATTGTTAGCTCAGAACCTTCCCACATACTTCAAGTATACATGCATGCAAGACAACAACCCCGCACACCCAATAATTGCCTCTCTAATTACCATATGTTTGCAAAATTTCGAAATTGAGAGCTAGGACATAGGTTCTTACCTTTAGGGTGAAGACTCCCTTTGTTAATCCTCAATAATTGAGCAAGCATTTATGGATAATGGTTAAAGATTGCTCCCCCACTCTAAGAACTCTCCCTCTCACTCTAACATATCATGAATGTGCTCAAAATGGGATATGGGGTGTGTTTTAACGGAATAGGGTCGGGTTTAAAAATCCCAAAAATGAAGCTCCGGAATGGGTTCTGCGGTCGCATATGTGACCGTATAATGGTTGTGCGGTCTGCGAAATGACCTCGAAAATGAGGGGCCAAAACTGGAAAAGAACTGATCTGGTCTGCGGTCACTATGCGGCCCGCAAACCTGTTCTACGGTCGCATAATGCACCGCAGAACAGTTCTGCTATCGCATAGTGTACCGCAGAACCTCCCTCTGAAAAATTCCAAGGCGAGATATGCGACAATAATGCAGCCCGCGAAATGGTTATGCAGTCGCATAATGGCCGCGAAATTGGGCATCAAAATGCCCCAGAACTCTGCCCCACTCTGCGATCAGTCTGCAGTCCGCAGAGTGGTTCTGCGGCCGCAGAATGGGCAGCAGAAATGCATACTTCTGCCCAACATTTTCCTTCAACTTCCAGCGCACTGATCAATCCAAATAGTCCGAACTGCAGTTAACCTCTACGCCTACTTTGGCATCACGAAACCTGAGTTTTTAGGAATAACTTTACGGGGCCTTACATCCTCCCCCACTTAAGGTCATTCGTTCTTGAATGAGGGTCAGGGTCTACTGTTAGCACCTTATGCAACTCAGTTTTCACACCCTACACCAGCAACCCCAAATTTAACTAACTCTCTAAATTTCCAAAAATATTTCCAGAATATCCTTTGTAACTAGGCCTATCCACCTGTCAGAGAGCCCTAAAAACACATGTTACAAACTTATACAGAATCCAATAACATAACATAACTCATAACCACACCAACCGTGGCCTCATGTAAACAACATATAATCAAAAGGAACACTTTTACATTAACTGAACAATTGATACAAAATTCTTAGGCGACGGGTTCATAAAAGAAAGGATTACACAGCTATCCAAACAAGTGAGGATATTTCTTCTTCATTTCTTCCTCGGCCTCCCACGTGGCCTCTTCAATTTTTTGGTTTCGCCATAACACTTTCACGGAGGCAATTTCTTTATTCCTCAACTTTCGGACTTGTCTATCAAGAATGGCAACTGGAATCTCTTTATATGACAATTCTTCATTAACCTCAATGGTCTCAACCGGCACAATAGCTGACGGATCTTCAACTACCTTCTTCAACATAGACACATGGAATACCGGGTGCACTAATGACATCTCGGGTGGTAGCTCAAGCTTGTACGCCACCTGACCGATCCTCTGGATGATTTTTTATGGCTCGACATACCTCGGACTCAATTTTCCTTTCTTTCAAAACCGCTTAATACCCTTTATAGGGGAAACCTTCAAGAATACCCAATCATCTTCTTTGAACTCTAAGTCTCTGCGATGAACATCTGAATATGATTTTTGATGAATCTGAGCAGTTTTCAACCGCTCCTTAATGATTTTAACTTTTTCCATAGCCTGATGCACGAGGTCTGGCCCTATCAACTCCGCTTCTCCAATTTTGAACCACCCAATGGGAGATCTACATATCCTACCATATAAAGTCTCAGATGGTGCCATCTAAATACTAGCATGAAAGTTGTTGTTATAAGAAAACTCTATGAGTGGCAAATGATCATCCCAGCTACCCTTGAAATCAATAATACAAGCATGCAATATGTCCTCAAGCGTCTGAATAGTCCGCTCTGCATTGCCGTCAGTCTGGGGATGGAAAGCTGTACTAAGATGCACCTGAGTACTAAACCTTGCTGAAATGTCTTCCAAAAATTGGCCGTGAACTGAGCCCCTCGATCGAAAATGATAGAAACTGGAGTACCATGTAGCCTGACTATTTCCTTGATATACAGCTGAGTATACTGTTCCGCCGTGTCGGTAGATTTAACTGGCAAGAAGTGTGCTGATTTTGTAAGTCGGTCCACGATCACCCATATTGAGTCAAACTTGCACGGAGTACGTGGTAATCCTACCACAAAATCCATATTAATCATCTCCCACATCCACATTGGAATTTCTATGTTCTGTGCCAAACCACCAGGTCGTTGATGTTTGGCCTTCACTTGTTGACAATTCAGAAACCTTGCCACAAAGTCCGCCACATTCCTTTTCATATCATTCCACCAATAGTCTTCCTTGATATCGTGATACATCTTTGTAGAACCTGGATGCACGGAATACCCAGAAGCGTGAGCCTCGGTCATGATTATTTCTCGGAGACCATCTACATTCGAAACACATAGTCGCCCTTGGTACCTTAGTGCACCATCATCCATGCCAAGAGTAAAAACCGTAGTCTTATGTTTTTGAATGCCCTCCTTCAATTGCACCAAAAATGGATCGTCACATTGCTTCTCTTTGACTTCCACAACAAGCGATGATTCAACCTTATTTTGCACAATTACCCCTCCTTTACCAGGGTCCGTAAGACGAACTCCCAAACTAGACAATTGATGGACTTCTTTGGCCATTGGCCTTTGATATACCTCTAAGTGAGCCAAACTACCCATAGATTTCTGGCTAAGCGCATTCACCACAACATTGGCTTTCCCTGGGTGATATAGAATATCGATGTCGTAATCCTTGAGCAACTCAAGCCATCTTCTTTGCCTCACATTGGAGACTCTTGTGGTTCGTGAATACCTCCACATGGACCCCATACAAATAGTGACGCCAAATTTTCAATGCAAAGATAACCGCCACAAGTTCTAAGTCATGTGTTGGATAATTCTTTTCATGATTTTTGAGTTGCCTAGAAGCATATTCTATAGCCTTGCCATGTTGCATTAATACACACCCAAGCCCAATTCTTGAGGCATCGTAATATACCACAAACCCTTCTGTACTCTCTGGCAGCGTCAACACCAACATCGTAGTCAATCTCGATTTCAACTCTTGGAAGCTCTTTTTACAAACATCGAACCATTGGAACTTAACTGCTTTCTGAGTCAATTTAGTCTACGCCTACTTTGGCATCACGGAACCCGGGTTTTTAGGAAAACATTTACGGGGCCTTACATGAAATGTGCGGCCGTTGAAGCAAGTCAAGACCGAAAGTTCAGAGAACATGCATATCAGGTTCAATGGAAGTGCGGATTGCACAATTATTGTGCGGCCGCAGAATTTCAGCTATGTGGACGCTGTTGCATTTGTGCGGTCTGCAAAAGATCCATGTGCAACTACACTCAAAAATGTGAGCATCGCAGAAAGAGAGAGATGCGGTCGCGGTTCAGAATTGTGCGGAAGCAAGAGTCCAATCTTGTCAAGCTGAAGCAAAGTGCAGACCGCACATGGAATTGTGCGGCCGCAGAACCTTTGAAAGGGAAATTTTGTCCGAAAATGTTAGCACTGTATAAATAGAAGAGTTTTACTTTTTTAGGTTAACTTTTGTAAATTTTGACACCAGCAGCCGTTTACTTTGCTCCTTTTAGTAGTTTTTGCTATTTTGAGCTTTTTGAATATTACTTTTATCATCTTAATCATTAATATGGGTTTAATTATCACTTCTTCTTCTTTTTATTCTAATTTAAGCATGAGTAGCTAGATTTTCACTAGGGTTGTGACCCAACCCTAGTGTGTAAACTTAATAGGTGTTTTAATTTATTGCTTGTTTATGGTTGACCATTGATTATCTAGCCTTGTTCTTGCTTTTATTTGAAGATTTAATGGTTGCAAATATTATTTCATGCTTATTTGACCTGGTATCTACTTGAGAAAGAGAGACTTAGTCTAGAAAAACTTGGCTAACAAGAAATTGGGTCAATCTAGAGATTGATAAGCCCAATTAAAGGGTTGAACCTAGATATAGTAAAATCCGACTTGAGCTTATTATCAACTGCTTTGTTCAATACCCATTTGGACTTGAGAAAGCCAAATTGGGCAATCCCTCCAGTCGTGCCTGTATTATCGCCTGCCATAGTCCAGGCCGGCAATCTAGAGATTGATAAGCCCAATTAAAGGGTTGAACCTAGATATAGTAAAATCCGACTTGAGCTTATTATCAACTGCTTTGTTCAATACCCATTTGGACTTGAGAAAGCCAAATTGGGCAAAATCCCTCTCTGACCGAGAGGTATTGAGTGGGTACTTGAGTGTTGATAGCTATAATACACCCCAACCAATAAAATAACCTTTAAGGCTTACAACCCATTAAGAGAACACCTAGGTGAAGGTCATAGCCCTAAGCCTTTTTATCATTTGAAAAACAAACAAAAACAATTTCCTAGTTTCGTTCTTAAAATCACAATTGTAGTTTAACTCGAATTTTTAAATAAAACCCAATATTCCGAAAGTGAAAATTAAGATATACAAATCCACAAACTAAGATATATACTACTAGCACCCATTCACATAGCTCCCAGTGGAATTTGACACCAACTCTGTTGGGTATTATTATTGCATCAACCGTTTTCCTTGTTACTAACGTGTGAGTATTGTAGGTGAAATTATGGCATACAATGAGCTCGGAAACATAGCCATGGGGGATGTGAACGTTGATGATGATGCACTGGATGAGGTCCCTCTTGAACCTCAAGCCAATAGACGAGGCCGGCCGCCTCACGACAATGTTCCCATTCCACCCCACCTCCACCATGAGCGGATCCACACCAGGTGTTGCCGAGTGAAAGGTATGCAAGTTCTATAGTCCCACCCAATATTAGGGCGAGCAACTTTAAAATAACCAACGTGATGCTCACTTTGCTCGAGCAACGAGGGTCCTTCACCGGTGCACCGGGTCAAAATGCATATAAACATTTGAAAGGGTTCGTTGATATGTGTTGGGGAAATAAACTAACAAATGTCTCTGAGGATGATTTGAGGCTAAGGATTTTTCCCTTCTCTCTAAGTGGGAAAGCTTTAGATTGGTTGGAACGTTTTCCAAATCATTCCATTTGTACGTGGGATGAACTTGCGGAGAAATATATTTCAAAGTACTTCTCTCCCGGGCACATGGATACTCTTCGGGATGAAATTCTAGCATTCAAGCAAGAGCCTAATGAACCACTACACGAGATATGGGAAAGATACAGGACAATGGTGAAAGAGTTCCCCAACAATGATATGACGGAGAGCATGATTCAACAAACTTTCTATCGGGGGATCAATACCACCAAACAATGTGTAGTGAATCAACTTGCCGATGGGAACTTCAATACTACGCCTTATGCGGAGGCATGTGATATTTTGGATGAGATGGTGGATACTTCATCGGCGTGGCAATCTAGAGCCAATGTTCCACAAGGTGATCCAAATGTGATTCTTTTTCATAAAGAGTTACATGACCATGGGCAAGCCATAACCGAGTTGACAACCATCATGAACCAATTGGCAAAGGCTCAACTTTAACAAGTGCAAAACCCGAGGCAAATCAATGCTATGGAGGGAGTCAATATGATGGTTATCAAGAGAAGAACAAGAAGTCCACAAATACAACAAAGAGTGAACGATTTCGTGCAAGATAATAGTGGGTATGATCAAGGAGATTCTTACAATGATCAAGATGAAGAGGTCCAATATGTGAACTACTTTCAAGGGCAAGAAACAACTACCAAGGCCCTTAGTCAACAACAATGGAGACCTTCGAATAATCAAGGCAATTGGAATTCTAGCAACCAAGGTAATTGGAATGGTGGAAACAATCAAGGCAATTGGAGTGGAAACAACAACCAAGGCAACTGGCAAAATAATAATAATCAAGGCAATTGGGGAGGCAAAAACCAAGATGGGTGGAACAACAACCAAGGAAATCGGGGGTCGGGTTTTCAAAGGTCCCCGATGTACCAACAACCGAGCAACCCACCTTCTTATCCTTCTCATGGTCCTAGTTTCTCCAACAATGAAATGGGTCGTATTGAAAACATGTTCAAGCAAATAATGGAGAAGTATGCCGATTTCGATGTCCAACTTGCCTCACACAACATATCAATATGGAACTTAGAAGTGAAAATGGGTCAAATCTCTCAAGCTTTATATTCTCGTCCTAAGGGGGCACTACCAAGTGATACGGTGGTGAACCCGAAGGGTGGGAACATGTCACGCCCCAAACCTGAAGGGACGTGGCCGGCACCCGGTACCATACTCGGCCCGAG
>AWOL01S0161464.1:0-12872 GCA_000715115.1 Nicotiana otophora | reverse complement strand
GGCCATCCCGAATGAATGGGCAGCTGAAGCATTCACCAAAGGATTGAATCCAAGAAGTTCAGACGCTTCTCGTAAGCTGAAGGAGAGCCTGCTTGAGTTTCAAGCAACAACCTGGGCAGATGTTCACAACTGGTACGAGTCAAAGATAAGGATCGAAGATGACCAGGTCGGTTCTACATCATCGGCCAAAGGACAGGAGAAGAACAAAGAAAAATTAAAGGACAACTACGACGCGGATATGCGTACTTTTAGGGGCCGGTTTTTTCCTTACGAGCATACCGAAGGCTGTGGCAGAACTTTCTGAGCAACAAACAAGTTCACCATTGACAAAGGGACTGATCGTGGTCGAAACAATAGATCACTTCAAGATAAAGAAACGTCGGGGTCTCGAGATATTTCTTACCCCAAGTTTTAGAGTATAACTTCAACATCATCATAGTGGAACCGGTGTCAGCCATGAGGAACATTAAAGCGGCACTATTCCCGAGACCTATGAGGTCCGATTAAAGCCAGAGGGATCCCAATTTATGGTGCGAATACCACGGGACGAACAGTCACCGGGCAGGGGACTGTCGACATCTTCGGGAGGAGGTGGAAACGCTATTGAAGAATGGCCATCTCTGAGAATTCTTGAGTGATAGAGCTAATAACAATTACGGTCGCAACATAGACAATACAAAATCTTCGAAAGTAGGACAAGAAACCCCACGCCAAACGATCAACATAATCTTTGAGGTGAACGAGACTAACAAGGTCACCTTTTTGGCGGCAAAGAAGACTAAAGTATCGATAACTCATAGCAAAAGACTCCGAGAGGCCGATATCACTTTCAAGGAGGAAGACATAGACATATAGCTATTACTGCACCATAGAGCACTGGTAATCTCTTTAAATGGGTTAGATTTTAAAATTAAGCATGTTCTAGTGGATCCAGAAAGTTCGGCTAATATCAACAATGGAGAGTATTGGAATAAGCTAAACTCATCGGAAGAATTATTCAGGCAACAAAACTTCTCACTGGATTAAACCTTGCGAGCGTGACGACCCGGGGAGAGATTTTGCTGCTCACGAACGCTGAAAGAGTAATAAAAACAACTCTCTTCGAAGTTGTGGTTGGTGATTTGGGATACAACATCATCTTAGGAAGGCCATGGTTACACGAAATGAAAGTTGTACCTTTGACGTATCACCAATTGCTGAAGTTTCCAATGCCCGAAGGAATCAAGCAGATAAAAGGTGACCAACCGGTAGCAAGGGAGACGAATGCAATCTCAGTTTCCAGTAGCAAAGGGAAGGAGCGCATTACATAGCAATTACAGGAATCGACGCCTACTCCCGAGTTAGAAGAGGTTATTCCAGGGGCAGAGTCGTCAAAACAATATCAGGTGCCGAGATATTTCCAAGTTTCTAAAGATATGGACGCAACGAAATCCACGGCAGATGAACTAGAGCAAGTGGCATTGTTCGAAGAACTCTTAGAAAGAAAATTTCACTTGGGGACAGGACTGCACCCTGAGCTCAGGTCTGGTTTTATTGAATTCCTTAAAATTAATACTGATTGTTTTGCATGGTCGCATGAGGATATGACAGGTATCCCGATGAAAATAGCCGTGCACAAGCTGAGTTTGGATCCCAATGTACCACCGGTACGACAGAAGAAGCGCCCTATTGCCGAGTTCACGAATAAATTTTATCAGAGATGGGGTAACTCGCTTGCATAAAATCGGTTCGGTTAGAGAGGTAAGATATCCAGACTGGCTCGCCAATGTAGTAGTAGTTACTAAGAAGAACAATAAATTTCGTATGTGTGTAGACTATAAAGATCTTAATAAGGCGTGCCCAAAAGATTCGTTTCCTCTATCAAATATCGATCAAATGATTGATGCTATGTCCGGGCACGAGTTGATGAGTTTTCTCGATGCTTATTCCGGGTACAACCAAATCAAGATGAACCCGGAAGATCAGAAAAAAACTTCGTTTATAACAAATTTCGGTACATATTGCTACAATTTAATACCATTCGGGTTGAAAAACACTGGAGCCACGTATCAACGACTCGAAAATAAGATGTTTGAAAAATAAATAGGAAAAACTATGGAGGTTTATATAGAAGATATGCTCGTTAAGTCTTTGAATATAGGTGACCATCTTAAACATCTGCAAGAAACATTCGATATCCTGAGGAAGCATAACATGAAACTTAATCCCGAGAAATGCCTATTCAGGGTCAGTTCTAGTAAATTTATGGGATTTCTGGTCCCACATAGGGGAATTGAGGTAAACCCCGAAAAAGTCAAGGCCATATAGGATACCCTGGATCAATTGTCGAACATAAAAGAAGTCTAAAGACTCACATGAAGATTAGCAGCCTTGAGCAAGTACATTTTCTCGGTCATCGGAAAAATGTCATCGCTTCTTCACATTACTCAAAAAGAAGAAGAATTTTGAATGGACACCAGAGTGCCAGCAGGCTCTGAGGTACCCGAAGAAGTACTTATCAAGCCCTCAATTTCTTTCAAAACCAGAAGAAGACGAAACATTGCTAGTCTACCTCACGGTTTCAGAAGTTGCGGTAAGTGCAGTTTTGGTCCGGGAGGACGAAGGTATGCAGTTTCTCATTTATTACGTTAGCAAAATTTTAACGGGAGCAGAAACTCGCTACCCACGTTTGGAGAAACTGGCCTTAGCTCTCGTAGTTGCCGCTCAGAAGCTGAGGCCCTGTTTTCAATGCCACCCAATATCTATGGTGACTACTTTCCCTTTGTGGAACATCCTTCATAAACTCGAGCTCTCGGACAGATTGGCCAAATGGGCTGTCGAAATGAGTGAATTCGACATAGAATATAATCGAGGACTGCAATTAAGTCACAAGTCTTGGCTGACTTTGTGGCCGATTTTAGTCTGGGACTGCTACCTCTGGCAACCAAGAAGGCAGTAATGGGGTCGAAATCGACATCAGAGGTTTGGACCTTATTTTCGGATAGAGCCTCGAACGTAAAAGGGTCCGGACTAGGAATAGTTTTAATCATGCCTTCGGGGGAAACCGTAAGGCAAGCCATCAGAATGATCCCTTTAACTAATAATGAAGCAAAGTATGAAGCTTTGATTGCAGGGCTCGAATTGGCCCGGGGACTTGATTCCGAGGTTATCGAAATCAAATATGACTCACAGCTAGTGGTAAATCAGGTATACAGGATCTTTGATACCAAAGAAGAACGTATGCAACAATACATGGTAAAGGTCGAAGCCTTTCTGGCACAATTCCGTGAGTGGTCAATCACTCATATCCCGAGAGAGGATAATGCAGAAGCTGATGCATTAGCAAACTTAGGTTCATCGACGGACATAAAGGGAATGAAGTTTGGAACGGTGGTACAATCGATGAGCTCAGTCCTTGATACAGATGGTTATTATGAGGTAAATTCAGCTAGTCTGGTCTGGGACTGGAGAAATGAAATAATCAACTACCTCGAGCCCAGAAAGTTTCCCGACGATCCTAAAGCATCACGGGCATTAAGCACCAAAGCTGCACGTTATAGCTTCAAGAAAGGCCAACTATATAGAAAGTCTTTCCAAGGCTCGCTAGCCCGGTGCTTAGGATCATCAGAAGCCAATTATGTCATGAGATAAATCCACGAAGGGATATGGGGTAATCACTCAGGCGCAGATTCTTTGGTGATGAAGTTGGTACACGTAGGATATTACTGGTCTCGCATGGAGCAAGATGCCAAAGATTTCGTACGCAAATGTGATAAGTGCCAATGCTACGCATCACTAATACATCAACCGGTCAAACCCTTACATTCGATTTTGTCCCCATGGCCATTCATGAAATGGGGGATGGACATTGTCGGACCATTGCCACCGACTCCCAGAAAGGTACGATTTCTTTTAATTTTTACTGATTATTTTTTTTAAATGGATGGAAGTAGGTTCCTATCAGAAGATCGGAGAACGCAAAGTGGTCAACTTTATGTGGGAAAATATAATTTGCAGGTTCGGAATACCGAAGGAGATAGCATGCGACAATGGTCCACAATTTATCGGTACAAAAGTTGCATAGTTTCTTGAAGATTTGAGAATAAAGAGAATCACAACTTCGCTTTATCATCCGAGCGCAAATGGTCAAGCAGAGTCTACAAACAAAGTAATCATTGAAAACCTCAAGAAAAGGTTGGAAGCAGCAAAAGGCAAGTGGCCGAAAGAGTTGCCCGGAGTTCTATGGGCCTACCGAATAACGGCCAATCCTAGTGTACGGTGTTGAATCCAGGCTGAAGTGGGCAAACCCACTTTGAGATATTCTCAGACAAATGAAGAATTAAACAACTAAAGCAATATACTCAACCTGGAACTACTCGAAGAACGCAGGGACTTGGCGCATGTGAGAATGGCAGCTCAAAAGTAGAGGATGGAGCGATATTACAATCGAAGATCCAACTTTTGTTTTTTCATATTCGGAGGCTTGGTTCTAAGGAAAGTAACACAAAATACACGAGATCTAAACGCGGGTAATCTAGGTCCAACATGGGAAGGTCCCTACCGGATTTCGGCTATCACCGAAAAATGTTCATATGAATTGGAGAACCAAAATAGAGACAAGTTGCCCAGCAACTGGAATGTGGAATACCTCAAAAGATATTATTGCTGATGAACAATGCTCAAACGGAAAGTATGTACCACACTCTTTTTTTTCGTTCAGTTTTTGTCCCAATTAGGTTTTTATAGCAAGGTTTTTAACGAGGCGGCAACAAAAATCATACTACGAAGACAACAACAATAAGACCTTTCATAGCAAGGCGCACATACAAGCTTCCACTCGGGGACAATTAAATAATCTTTGGTTTGATAGAAAATTCCCACTAGGAAGTTAAGTTTGCTACCGAACAGGGGTTACCTAACTGTTCACGAGCACAAACCACCAGAGGATTGTTAGGTATTCTTTCGCTCGATAGCATGGATTCCTAAGAGGAAGTAAGGTATGTTGTCAAGTGAAGGATTACCTAGTAATTCATTGGTGGAACCCTCGAAGGTACAAGACTTCCAGCGTTCAAATTCGCATTCTTCGCATTCGAATACTGGGGGGAACAAAATCAGGAAGGCAACAATGACTGCCACGTCAGCCGAAAACGAAAATCCGAAAACAAAAATGCATCATCGGGACTGGGGATTGCGCAGCCAGCCCCATAGAAATAAGTTGTACAAGATAGTCACAAGTAATGGCAATTTCTTTTCTGCATAGCAAGACGCTTATGTATTTTTGAAATAGAAGAAATAAAATAAAATCCTTTTGCTTTTATCTTGTTCCTTGTCAAAACGATGAGCTAACTTTGTCATTTGAAAGTTAAACAAGTACTTCAAATGTTAGTGCTGTAATGAACAGGAGACGTTCTCTTCAAGAGCACCGTAAGCATAAGAGGGCCCTATCTTATAAAACCCCTCACGTTAAAGGGTTGGTTCCGAAAGAATCAATGCCCGAAATCTAAAACGCCATCAGGGAAAAATACACTCGCTGCCGCTTATCAAAAGGACGCAAAAGGCAAACTTGCACAATGAAACACTCACGTAAAAGGGATAATATTCGGAACCAAAATGCTTCGAAGAAAAAGCATCCGAGACTACACATAGTAAAACGCAAGCAGAATAATATATGCAGAATGCTCAAGCAAATGCAAAAGTTAAAGACGTGCGTAAATATTCAAGCGAAAGTGATACTCAAACGATACTTGAGCAAAACAATATGTCTTTATTTACTAGGACGTGCCAAAATGTCAAAAGTACAAAATGGGAAAAGAAAGGAAAAGCTAAACTGCAGCGCCTCCGGGACCAGGAGGAAGAGAAGTATCTGCATCCCCAGGATAAGTAGGTGGTTCCACTGATGGCTTAATGTTTTTCCCTATTTGGTCTTTGAGATCATCGCCTTCCGATCCTTTTTTAGTTTCCGAAAACTCAAAACCGGAATTAGAAGAACTTGGAGCATCAGACTGCATTGGGAGTCCATTTTTTGCAGCTAACTAAAGCTCTAGGGCCTTAGCAATTTCGACATCAACATCAATGATACCAACTTTGGCCTCTTCCAAGGTTTTTCTCCTCATATTGTACATGGAATAAGTTTTTTCAACAATGAGGGAAGCCGCTCGATGCTTAAGTTCTTCTTTGAGTCGGGAAACCTCGGCAGAAAGGCTTTCCCGGGCGGATCTAGCGGACTTGAGGCTGACGTCGAGGTCCCAGACAATTGAACTAAAGAGCCTATTATGATCGAAAATTTTCATGTACTTCTCTTCTAGTTAGACGTGTTTATCCCCCACAACAACAATCTCTTCAATTTTGGAGTTCAAGGTGTGCTTCTAAGTTGGTTACTTTTTCGACAACAACAGCCTCGCGCTCAGTTGCACCAAGAACGTCATCCTAGACTTCTGCCCACTTGGCCTTGGCTTCATCAAATCTAACCCTCAGTGGCCCAACTTCTTGGTTAAGGGTTACCACTTCTTGCTCGCTTTGCTGCAAACGAGCCTCCAAAATAATAGCCTCAGTAGCTTTGGTTTCTAGTTCTGTGAGACGGAGAACAATTTGTTCTCGTTCCACCAAAAGATGATTCTGTTCATATTTAAGTTTCTTTTCACGAATCAACCTTTGAAGGCCCTCAGAAGCAAGAAAGTTGCCTACAATACAAGAAGAAGTAAAACTTAGAATACATCCATACAAAAGTAGAAGAAGTAATGAAGGGAGAAAAGAACGTACCGCTGCGTTATGCATGTAATTGTTCAACAAGCACTCTCCTGAGAGTGCCTGAATCTTTTCCAAGTCTTTCTTTGAGGCCAAAGGCTTCAGCTAATTACCAAGCTCCATCGGCCGGGATAGCAAGTTGCATCCGATAGAGAGCGAAAGAGTAACGGTCCTCCTCCTTTGTGGATATTCAGAAGGAGCAACATAATTTTGCCCCAAATTTCCATGAACTGGGGACTGTGGAAGAGGAACGCCTTCTTCATGGTCAGGTGCGGTTGATGGAGTGATGTAGCAACTGCCGGTGGAAGAGTAGGCGAAGATGGACATGATATAGCAGTTGTTGGTGTTGGTGAAGGTGGAGATGAAGCTGATGGAGTTGAAGAATGAGAGGCAGCTGCATCAAATGCAGTGCCGGCTGTTTGATGCTCGCCAACCAAAGACAGCAAAGACCCAGTACCCAGCCTCACAGCACCGGTTACAGCAATTGGGGCCCAGAAGCGGGAGTTGGCATATTCTTCTAAATCAGATTCTCCTCAAAGTCACTACTAGAAATTACATCTATTGCATCGGTTATTTAGTAACGGTTATGTAACCCTTACAATAAATGGTCTATTGTAATGGTTACAATTGTCGCAATAGCCTCTTGGGCCTATTAAGACAGTACAAAAACTAAACCGCCGCAGTAGTACCATAACTGTTGCCACAGAGATGTCTATGGAGACAGTTTGGTAAAATAACTCTGTGGGGACAGTTCTTTCTAAAAAAATATTATTGGGAAGATTTAATTTCCCTCCAATAATTTCACTAAACCCGCGAATGCTCATTTTTATAATTAAAAAGTTATTCCAAAATCTAAAGTATACATATCAAAAGAGTGGTCTTCTTATGCCTTTCTTCATTGAGAACTTCACGAGAAAAAACCCTCCAATGAAGGCTTCTTCAAACCCACATTCGGCAAAGGATTTTTCGACCACGTTTACATATCGTTCTCTACCACAATAGGTGTGCATGATTGATAAGTAGGGATTTTGATCGCTTATTTGCTCTCTTTTACTTACGTTTTAGCTCAAAAATGCTTAAAGGTATTCCCAAGAACTAATAAAATGTGCTTTTTTGAAGAAATATTGGGAAACGAGCCAAATAAGTAAAAATCAACTCAAAAAGGAGTAAAATTGGACAA
Organism: Nicotiana otophora; assembly: GCA_000715115.1. Taxonomy (NCBI): domain Eukaryota; kingdom Viridiplantae; phylum Streptophyta; class Magnoliopsida; order Solanales; family Solanaceae; genus Nicotiana; species Nicotiana otophora. The sequence goes on along the minus strand of AWOL01S0161464.1, from coordinate 4,969 downwards.
GAACCAAAATAAGACAAAAAAGGCTACAGTGCGGATCGCACAATACTGTGTGCGACCGCAAACTCTAAAGATGCACAGATAGAATTTCTTCACAGAGTCCGGACCGCACAATTATTGTGCGGCTGCAGAAGACTAGATTCAGAGACTTATAGTTTGGGAGCTTGAAGATGTGCGGACCGCACTATTATTGTGCGGCCGCACTCATAAATGTGCGGTCCGCAGAATGAAGCCCACATACAGATCTGTGCAAGAGTGCTGCCGCACTGAGAAATGTGCGGTCTGCACAATTAGAAGAAGTGCGGCTGCATCTCACTTTTATGCGACGGCAGAAAGCCAACCTGACGAGTCAGTCTCAAAGTGAGGACCGCACACAGAATTATGCGGCCGCACAACCTTCACAGGGGCATTTTTGTTAGATATTTTCAGCTGGGTATAAATAGATCTTTTTGTCATTTTTCGGTTAAGTTTGGTGCACCTGAACACTTAGAGCCGTTTGTATTTACTGTATTGGGTAACTTTGTACTAGTTTAGCATTTAAACATTAGATTTTCTTTACTTAATCAATTATTATGCATTTTATCTTAGTTTCTTCTTTAATTTCTTCATTTTCCATCTAAGGTTGTGACCCAACCCTAGTATGGGTACTTAATGGGTGATTGATTTAGGGCTTATTTATGATTGGGTATATGATATTTAAGCCTAGTTCTTGCTTGAATTTGAGAATTGATGGTGGCAAACATTGATTCATTCCTAATTGACTTTGTCTATACTTGAGAAAGTGAGACTAAGTCTAGAAAAACTTGGCTAACAAAAAATTTGGGTGAACTCAAGAAATTGATAACCCCAATTAAAGGGTCGAATCTAGAAATAGTAAGACCCGCCTTGAGCATTTATCACTTGTTTATTGAGATACCCATTTGGACTTGAGAAAGTCAAATTGGGCAAAATCACTCAAACTATTGAGAGGTATAGAGTGAATAATTGCGTGTTATTGCTATATTGTATCCTGATCAACCAAACATGCCCTAAAGCTCTAAATCCGTTAGGTAACCAACTAGGTGGAAGTAGCAACCCTAGATCTTTTATAACTTGAAAAATAACCAAAACCAAAAACATTATCTCTTAGCTTTACAATTACAAGCATTAGAATAAAAGTAGAAGTAGAAACGACAATTGAAAATGTGGAAGTGTAATCTTAGGCACGTCATACATTCACACTAGGTATATACCTAATCCCACATCAAGATCCCTGTGGAATCGACCCCGGCTCACATTGGGTTTTTATTATTGCTTCGACTGCCTCGCAACCTAAGTTACTGGTGTGAGTTTGGACGATATCAATTTTTTGGCGCCGTTGCCGGGGTGCTAAACAGATGCATATGAATACACTTCGGGATGAGATTCTAGCATTCAAGCAAGAACCTAATGAGCCATTGCACGAGATTTGGGAAAGATATCGTACCATGGTTAAAGAATGGCCGAATAATGATATGACTAAGGCCATGATCCAACAAACCTTCTACAGGGGGATCAACACGACAAATTAATGTGTGGTAAATCAACTCGCCGGTGGGAACTTCATGACCACGCCATATGCCGAAGCCTGTGAAACCTTGGATGAAATGGCGGATACCTCATTGGCATGGCAAAGTAGAGTCAATATTTCTCAAGGTGACCCAAATGTCATTCACCTACACAAGGAACTACATGATCATGGGCAAGCTATTGCCTAGTTGACGACCACAATGAATCAATTGGCCAAAGCTCAGCTTCAACAAGTTTAAGGGCCGAATCAAGTGAATGCGATGAAGGGTGTAAATATGATGATGAACAAGAGACAACAAAAAGGCCAACAAGTGCAAAACCGTCCAGAACAATTTGTGCAAGATGATAGTGGGTATGACCAAGGTGATTCGTACAATGAGCAAGAAGAAGAAGTGCAATATGTCAACAATTATTAAGGCCAAAGAAATAATGCTCAAGGCCAACATCAACAACAATGGAGATCACAAGAAAATCAAGGAAATTGGAACAATCAAGGCCACCAAGGCAATTGGAGTGGTAGTAATAACAATCAAGGTAATTGGGGGAATAACAATAATCAAGGCAATTGGAATAATCAAGGTAACCAAGGCAATTGGGAAGGCAATAATCAAGGCAATTGGGGTGGCAACAACCAAGGGGGTTGGAATAATAATAACCAACGGAATCGGGGGTCGGGCTTTCAAAGGCCCCTGATGTATCAACAACCAAGTAACCCGCCTCCTTATCCGTCTCAAGGTCCTAGTTCTTCCAACAATAAAATGGGACGGATTAAAAATATGTTCAAACAAATGATGGAGAAAAATGCCGACTCTGATGCTCAATTAGCCTCCCACAACACTTTAATCCGCAATTTGGAAGTTCAATTGGGGCAAATCTTGCAAGATTTAAACACTCGTCCTAAGGGGGTACTACCTAGTGATATGGTGGTGAACCCGAAGGGTGGGAACAACACAGGACATGCCATGGCCGTAACCACAAGGAGTGGAAGAGGTGGAGATGCAACCACCTAAACTCAAAGAAGAATTATGGATGATGATGTGTTGGTTCAAGAAGATGAGACTCCGTGCAATGTGGTTCAAGCTAATGAAGAAGTGAGGATTGATAGTGAGGAAAGTGTGGAGAAGACCCAAGAAGAAATGAACCCATTTAGGGAGCACGTGATTGACATACCGGAACCGGTAGTGCCAAAGGTCAAGGCACCAATGCCAAGGCATCCTACTCCATACCCTCAAAGGCCCTCCAAGCAAAATAGTGAGAACCAATTCAAGAAGTTTATTGACATGATGAAGAGTTTATCCATTAATGTGCTGTTGGTTGAGGCGTTTGAACAAATGCCCGGTTATGCAAAGTTTATGAAGGATTTGATGACAAAGAAAAGATCAATGAATTGTGAGACTATCAAGATGACACATCAAGTGAGTGCTATTGTGCACTCAATGGCTCCAAAATTAGAAGATCCAGACGCTTTCACAATCCCTTGCACTATTGGGAGCGCCGACTTTGCCAAAGCTCTATATAATTTAGGGGCAAGTATCAACTTAATGCCCTACTCGGTGTTCAAAACTTTGGGAATTGGGCAACTAATACCCATATCTATGAGGTTGCAAATGTCGGATCGGACTATGAAGAGACCATTGGGAATTATTGATGATGTGTTGGTTCGTGTTGATAAGTTCATCCTTCTGGCGGACTTTGTGATTCTTGATTGCAAGGTTGACTTTGAGGTGGCTATTATCTTAGGTACACCTTTCCTTTCTATGAGGAAGGCTTTTGTTGTGGAAGCTGGTGAGCTCACCTTCCGGGTGGGTGATGAAAAGATGGTTTTCCATATGTGCAAATCTATGAGACAACTAAATAGCAATGAAGTTTGTTCATTTGTGGACTTAGTGATCGAAGTGATTATTGATGATGCTAGTGCCGTGATGAATGTTGATGATACCTTGGAAGCCGTATTGCTTAATCATGATGATGATGAGAAGGAAGGCTTTGTGGAATGTGTAAATGCTTTTCAAGGAATGGGTTCATACACCTACGAACCCCGAAATTATCCTTAGATCTTGAGAACCGGAAGACTCCTCCAATAAATCCCTCAATCGAGGAGCCTCCCACTTTGGAGTTAAAGTCTTTGCCTTCACATCTCAGGTATGAGTTTCTTGGCGCATGTTCTACTTTACCTGTTATTCTTTCCTCTTGCTTGACTAACGTGCAAGTAGATTCTACTTTGGCGGTGCTCCAAAGGAGGAAGAAAGCTATAGGATGGACATTGGCGGATATTCGGGGTATAAACCCTGCCTTTTGCATGCACAAGATTATTTTGGAGGAGGACGCCAAACCCTCTGTTGAACATCAAAGAAGATTAAATGAAGCAATTCAAGAGGTAGTGAAGAAGGAGATCATTAAATGGTTGGATGCCGGGTGTTGTTTACCCCATTTCCGATAGCTCGTGGACCTCTCCGGTGCAATGTGTCCCAAAGAAAGGGGGCATGACTGTGGTAACAAATGACAATAACGAGTTGATCCCTATAAGGACGGTCACCGGGTGGAGAGTTTGCATGGACTATAGGAAGCTCAACAAAGTCACTCGGAAAGATCATTTTCCACTTCCATTTCTTGATCAAATGCTTGATCGGTTGGCCGGACGTGCTTTTTATTGTTTCCTTGATGGATACTCCGGCTACAATCAAATTATTATTGCTCATAAAGACCAAGAGAAGACTACTTTCACTTGTCCCTATGGTACTTTCGCATTCTCGCGGATGCTATTTGGGTTATGCAATGCACCGGCAACTTTTCAACGGTGTATGATGGACATTTTCATCGATATGGTGGAGGATTTTATTGAGGTCTTTATGGACGACTTTTCCGTGGTGGGGAATCTTTTGATGAGTGCTTGGACAACTTGGACAAGGTATTAGCAAGATGTGAGGAAACAAACTTGGTTTTGAATTGGGAGAAATGTCACTTCATGGTCGAGGAAGGCAGAGTCCTCGGCCACAAAATTTCAAAGCATGGTATTGAGGTCTATAAGGCCAAAATTGAGGTGATCTCCAAACTCCCTCCCCCTATATCTGTGAAGGGAGTGAGGAGCTTTTTGGGTCATACGGGGTTCTACCGCCGGTTCATCAAGGACTTTTCTAAGGTGGTAAACCCCTTGTGCAAACTTTTGGAGAAGGATGCCAAGTTCCATTTCAACGAAGATTGTATGAAGGCATTCGAATTGCTCAAGTTTATGTTAACTACTACCCCTATTATCACCGTACTGGATTGGAGCTTACCTTTTGAGCTCATGTGTGCTGCAAGTGATGTGGCGGTTGGAGCGGTGTTAGGGCAACATATCAACAAAATCTTCCATCCGATATACTATGCTAGTAAGACCATGAATGATGCCCAAGTCAACTACACAGTGACCGAAAAAAAGCTCCTT
>AWOL01S0161463.1:6297-56844 GCA_000715115.1 Nicotiana otophora | reverse complement strand
GCGGGATAATCCCCAACATCAACTCATTCTCATATGGTGTCAAATTCAAATCCAAGAACAAAGCCTTTTCAGCACCCGAAATCTTTTTCTCTGCCGTCTCTACAACTTCACCAGCAGAATTATCTTCACTATCCTGCTGTTTATGTTTTTGCAATTCACCCAATTTATCGCGGTGCTTTCTCATGTGACCACTTAAAGCTTGTACAAGAGAGAATTCCTCTCCACAAAAGGAGCATTCATGTTTCTTCTTATTAGGTTTAATTGGATCTGCGACTGTGTTGAATTTTGGTTTCTTGTGACTTGCTCTATGGCCTCCCAAAGCTTGAAAAGATTCAAATTGCTTCTTACAAGTCCTGCACTTGAAAAGAGTAGCAGTGGATTTTTTAAGTGTCACTATACAAAATATATACAAAATAGACTGTCACTGTATAAAAATATACTAAATAGACTGCTACTATACAATTTATATACAATAGACTGTCACTATACAAAATATATATAAAATAGACTGTCACTATACAAAATATATACAAAATAGACTCTCACTATACAAAACATATACAAAATAGACTGTCACTATACAAATAATATATAAAATAAACTGTCACCATACAAAAAATATACGAAATAGACATTTCGAATTATTAGATGTAATATGTTTGGACCGGAAGGCCATTTCGTATCAATAGAAAAAAATATATGAGCTATTAAAATTTTGAGGTGCCGATAGTTTTCTAACTTAGAGCTGGGTGACATACGTGGGCTCTTAACAAATGCCTCTATTATGGCTCAAAACACATGATTATTTGCACTGTATGCCTTTTTTTGGGGGCCACTTCTTAAATTCTGTATTTCTCTTATGTTAGTTCGTACAGCGAATTTTGTCTTTGAAAGTAATTATTATTTAATGCCTAAAAGTTCTACTAAGTTAATTACGACAATAATTTAATATAGTAGTCTCAAAAGATCTATTTGTGCAAATGCCCCTTTTCCACTTCATTTATTTGCTCTTCAATATTGTAGATTCAACCCAAAATTAGATGTCCGGGTTTTACACTGCTAGCCTGAATATATATTATGCCTATGGACATTATAGTTCTTAATTCATGGTTCTTTAGTGTTGCATGATGTGTCATTCGTGCCTTATACTATAATAAAGTGTTGTTACTATTGTTTGTTATTTGTTGCTTTATCTTCTCTGTTTCTTGAGCTGAGGGTCTATCAGAAACAACCCCTCTATTTATATAAAGTAGGGGGTCTGCATATACACTACTCTCCCCAGGCCTCATTTATAGAAATACACTGGGTTTATTGTTTTTGTTGCTTTTAACTTATAGTTCTTAACCAAGCAACATAAAACAACAAATTTAGGACTTTTTTCGTGTATATACTATATCAAGAAGTTATATACCCGATATATTTTGGTTTTTTAGTTTTCAAAAAGTATCTTGGTTATTTTACAAATTGTATACAGAAGTCTTCAAACAGATTTGTATACAAAAGTCTTCAAAAATACTTTCAGCACTATGCTAAGTGAAAATAAACCTACAAATATGTGATTCACCGATAGTTGTACGGAAGATTATCCCCAAAATATTCCCCGTTCAACTCCATACTGCCTTTAATGATCAAATGATCACCTTCTTCACCAAATATATTCCATGTTGCTCTCACTAACCGAATCAACCATTGATGATTATTGTATAACATCATAAATTGACAAATTCGACATAATTTGCTTCAATCAAAAAAATCAAACTCTGTTCGGCATCAATATACACAATTAGCAAGCTATAAAATATTATAATTATTTCTCCCACGGTAACGACACGACCGGTCATTTTGAGTATTGTATTTCCGTTTCCCCATTTATTGCTTATTCTATATTTATTTGTGATTATGTGACTTGCCGGGATGGTTGGTTTGGTTCCGGGGATGTCTCGGAATGAATTGAAACACTTAGTCCCAAGGTTGGAAGCCTAAGTTGAAAAAGTTGACCGGATGTTGACTTATGTGTTAACGGCTCGGGACTGAAGTTTTGATGGTTCAGATAAGTTCGTGTGGTGATTTTGGACTTAGGAGCATGTCCGAAAGTTGATTTGGAGGTTCGTAGGTCATTTTGGCTTGAATTGACAAAAGTTGAAAAATATAAGGTTTGGAAGATTGAGAAGTTTGACCGAGAGTTGAATTTGTTGATATCAGACTCAGATTTTGGTTTCAGGAGTTGGAGTAGGTCCGTTGTGTCATTTATGACTTGTGTGTAAAATTTGAGGTAAATCGAAATTGGTTTGATAGGTTTCGACATCGATTTAGAAGTTGGAAATCCATTAGTTTCAATAGGCTTGAATTGAGGTGTGATACATGGTTTTGATATTGTTTGATCTGATTTGAGGGTGCGAATAAGTTCGTATGATGTTTTAGGATGTGTTGGTATGTTTGGATAGGGTCCCGGGGGCCTCGGGTGTGATTCAGATTGAAATCAGATTGAATTTTGGACTTAAGGAATTTCTGTTTGGTTCAGTTCTGGCTCAACCGCACCTCGTCAGAATTGGCCGCATGTGCGGAGCCACAGAAGTGGACTTAGGGTCGCAGAAACAGTTCTGAGTTGATTTGGGCAGTGCGAGGAATATTCTTCCCTTGCTAGCTCGTAGTGCGGGTAGCTGATCGCAGAAGCAGATGTTGGCCTTGGAAGATGTTATCGCACAAGTGGAGAAGACTCCACAGGTGCGGTCCTGCAGGAGTGGGCCTTGGACCGCAGAAGCAGGATTTGACCAAAGAAGTGGCTGGTCGAGAGTTTAATGAAATTTCGCAGAAGCGTGTTTTGGTCCGCAGAACGGAGCCTCAGGTGCGACTGGTGAGCCCGCAGAAACGCGAATCGCTGGGCAAACTGTTATAATCGAGGGTTTGAGTTTTTTTCTTCTTTTTTGGACTTGTGGAGCTCGGCTATAGGCGATTTGTTTTAGAGGGAGTTTACGATAATTTTAGAGGTAAGAAACTTTTGATCCCTTTTGTCCATTAATATTGAATACCCATTGAATGTTTACACCAAGATTATGTGTGTTTGAGGTGAATTTTTGGGGATTTGTGGTCTATGTATTGGAGAGTAAGGTGTATTGATTCGAGGCCTTATTGAGTACATTGGGTTGGTTGTACTTATACTACACTCTGTATTTTGTGTGTAGATCCAAGTACATCAGGACGCGGTGATTGCTAGATTTGATGCTAGTACCTACTGAGAGACTTCGAGGTAGCTGCTATGACGCTCGTAGACCTCGACTCTCCTTTTTTTCATATTATTCAGCACTGTTCTATTTCTCAGACAGTTGTACTAGAGTTTCAGATTATATTGATACTTAGTAGCTCAAGTACTCGATTGACACCAAATTTTGGGACGATTGCAGTAAAGTTTTAGTTATTTTTATCGTATATTGAGTTATTAAGTATGTTCCATTCAATTGTTTAGCTGTTATGTGTTTGTCGGCTTGCCTAGCAAGTGTGTTAGGTGCCATCACGACAAGTTTGGATTTTGTGTCGTGATAAGTTGGTATTAGAGTACTAGATTACTTAGGTCTCACGAGTCATGGGCAGGTTTAGTAGAGTCTTGCAGATTGATACAGAAACGTTTGTAATTATCTTCGAGAGGCTACCGAACCATTAGAAAACTTCACTTTCTTGTACTCTTGTCGTACAGATTTGTTGATTCTGGAAACTAAACTTCTATTCTTCTATTCTCTCACAGATGGTGAAGACATGTGCAACCGGATCAGTCGGACGACCGCCAGTACCACAGCTAGGGCCGCGAGAGGCTGGGGCCGTGGTAAAGGCCAAGGTGCATCTTGCACTACAGCTAGAGAAGCACATGTGGAGCCACCAGTTGCTCCAGTTGAGGAGCAGATACCAGATGTTGAGCCGGTGGGACCAACTCAGCCACCAGTTGTGCCAATTGTGATTCTAGGCCTTTAGGAGGCTTTGGCCCAGATATTGGATGTATGCACAAGCCTTGCTCAGGAAGTTTTGGTTCCGGCTGCACCAGCCACTTCTCAGGCCGGGGGAGGTGCTTAGACTCCCGCTGCCCGCACTCCGAGGTGGGTAGCTCAGGGACTCCAGACACCCAGGGTACTACCAGCCTAGCCAATTATAGTTGCTCAAGCCCAGGTTGGCCCACATATAAGTTATGGTGAGCAGAAGAGACTAGAGCGGTTTTGGAGGCTTAAGCCTCCAGAGCTCAATGGGGCCGAGTCAGAGGATGCTCAGGATTGTATAGACAGGTGTTAGCGGATCCTTCGCATAACGGGTATTTTGAGCAGGATATCCGGCACTGCACCACTTACGTGGCATGAGTTCTCAGTTCTATTCTTAAAGAAGTTTGATCCACAAACTCGCAGAAATGAGTTGTGTAGGTAGTTTAAGCAGCTACGCCAGGAGGGTATGTCAGTGACTCAGTATGAGATGAGATTTTCAGAGTTGGCTCGTCACGCGGTATGGTTGGTTCCCACTAAGTAGGAGAGGATTAAGAGGTTCATTGATGGCCTCAACTACGGACTACGTTTCATCGTGACTTGGGAGATTGTGATGGGTGCGAGGTTTAACAAGGTGGTTGGTATTTCTAGACGCCTAGAGTTGGTTCGCAGTCAGGAGCATGAGTATAGGGAGGCCAAGACGCTCGTAGTTCAGGTGGTTTTAGTAGTGCCTCATCTAGAGGGAAGTCCCATCGCAACAGGGGTCGCCCTTATAGGCCTGCTCAGTTGGCTCGTCCGGTTCATCGTGGTGCATTAGTTACCCATCGAGATGCCTAGGATTGAGTGGAGAGGTTATCTAGACTATGTTCCTAGTAGAGTAATTTCATATCTGAAGGCCCAACGGATGGTTAGGAATGGATGTTTGGCATATTTGGTCTTTGTGAGGGATGTTGGTGCTGATACTCCTACCATTGAGTCTGTTCCGGTAGTACGGGACTTTTCAAATATGTTTCCTGTAGACCTGTCAGGCATGCCACTCGACAAGGACATTAATTTTGGTATTGACTTAGTACCAGGCACTCAACCCATCTCTATTACTCCATATCGTATGGCAACAACAGAGTTGAAGGAATTGAAAGAACAACTTCAGGAGCTACTTAATAAGGGATTCATTAGGCCTAGTGTGTTGCCTTAGGGTGTACCGATTCTGTTTGTCAAGAAGAAGGATGGTTCTATGCGGATGTGCATTAATTATAGGAAGTTGAACAAAGTTACAATAAGAACAAATATCCATTACCGCGCATTGACGACTTATTTGACCAACTTCAGGGTGCTAGAGTGTGTTTCTAAGATTGATTTGAGGTCTGGGTACCACCAGTTGAAGATTCGGGATTTTGATATCCTGAAGATGTCATTCAGAACCCGCTATGGTCAGTACGAGTTCCTTGTGATGTCTTTTGGGCTGACCAATGCCCCAGCAACATTTATGTATCCCAGCCATATCTTGATTCTTTTTTCATAATATTCATTGATGATATACTGTGTACTTACACAGCCAGGAGGAGCATGAGCAACATCTGAGGATTGTACTACAAACGTTGAGGGAGAAGAAACTTTATGCTAAATTCTCTAAGTGTGAGTTCTGGCTTGATTTTGTGGCATTCTTGGGAATATGGTGTCCAATGAGGGAATCAAGGTAGATCCGAAGAAGATTGAGGTAGTCTAGAGTTGGCCCAGATCGTCTTCAGCTAGTGAGATTTGGAGTTTTCTTGGCTTGACTGGATATTATCGCCATTTTGTGGAGGGTTTCTCGTCCATTGTTGCACCTTTGAATAGATTGACCCAGAAGGGTGCCCCATTCAAGTAGTCTGAGGAGTGTGAGAAGAGCTTTCAGAAGTTCAAGACTGCCTTGACCACAACTCCAGTTATAGTTTTACCTTCAATGTCAGGTTCATATATGATGTATTGTGATGCTTCTAGGATTGGTATTGAGTGTGTCTTGATGCAGGAAGGTAGGGTGATTGCTTATGTTTCACGCAATTGAATCCCTATCAGAAGAACTACCCCGTTCATGATTTGGAGTTGGCAACCATTGTTCATCCTTTGATGATTTGGAGGCATTATCTCTATGGTGTGTCTTGTGAGGTATTTACATATCATTGCAGTCTACATCACTCGTTCAAGCAGAAGGATCTAAATTTGAGGCAGCGGAGATGGTTGGAGCTATTAATAGACTATGATATCACCATTCTATGTCATCCTAGGAAGGCCAATGTGGTGGCTGATGCCTTGAGTAGAAAGACGGTGAGTATGGGTAGCCTTGCATATATTCAAGTTGGTAAGAGACCACTAGCATCAGATGCTCAGGCCTTTGCCAATTAGTTCGTGAGGTTAGATGTTTTGGAGCCTAGTCTTATTCTAGCTTGCGTGGTTTCTCAGTCTTTTTTATATGAGTGCATCAGAGAACGTCAGTATGACGACCCCAATTTGCTTGTCCTTAAGGACACAATACATCACAGTGATGCATAGGAGGTTTCTATTGGAGATGATGGGGTGTTGTGGATGCATGGTCGGATTTGTGTGCCCAATATGGATGGGTTGCGTGAGTTAATTCTTGAGGAGGCCCATAGTTTGCGGTATTCCATTCATCCGTGTGCCACCAAGATGTAGCAGGATTTGAGGCAACACTATTGGTGGATGATAATGAAGAAAGATATAGTGAAGTATATGGCTCGGTGCTTGAACTATCAGCAAGTGAAGTACGGGCATTAGAGGCCGAGCAGTTTTCTTTAGAGACTTGAGATTCTTGAATGGAAATGTGAGTGTGTTGCCATGGACTTCGTTGTTAGGCTCCCATGGACTTTGAAGAAATTCGATGCTATTTGGGTGATTGTGGACCGGATGTCTAAACTCGCACATTTCACTGCGGTTGTGACTACCTATTCTTCAGAGCGGCTGGCTGAAACCTATATCTGCGAGATTCTTCATCTCCACGGTGTGCTGGTATCCATTATTTCTGATTGGGGAACGCAGTTGACATCATAGTTTTGGAGAGAAGTGTAACGAGAGTTGGACACACGGGTTGAGTTGAGCACAACATTCCACCCCTAGATGGCCAGACGGACAGCCCGAGCGCACCATTCAGATTTTGGAGGATATGCTACGCACTTGTATTGTGGATTTCAGGGGTTCTTGGGATCAGTTTCTACCAACTTGCAGAATTTTTCTACAACAAGAGCTACAAATCGAGTATTCAGATGGCTCCTTATGAGGCCTTATATGGGAGGCGATATTGTTCTCCCATTGGTTGGTTTGAGTCAGGGAGGCTAGGAAGTTGGGTATGGATCTGGTTCAGGATGCCTTAGAAAAGGTCAAGTTGATATGTAGTCTAGAAAAAAGAGTTACGCCGGTGGAAAGGTTCATGATGTTGCATATATGGTAGGAGAGAAGGTATTTATCAGAGTATCACCCATGAAGGGCGTGATAAGGTTCGGGAAGAAGGGCAAGTTGAGCCCTCAATATATTGGCTCTTTTGAAGTGCTTGAGAGGATTGGAGAAGTGGCTTACAAGCTTGCATTGACACTTAGTGTATTGGGTGTTCACCCAGTGTTTTATGTATCTATGCTCCGGAAATATTATGGTGATCTGTCATATGTTTTGGATTTTAGCACAGTTCAGTTAGATGGGGATTTGACTTATAATATGGAGTCGGTGGCCATTTTGGATCGGCAGGTTCGAAAGTTGAGATCAAAGAATATAGCGTCAGTGAAAGTTCAGTAGAGAGGCCATCCAGTCAAAGAGGCTACTTCAGAGACTGAGCGGGAGATGCATAGCAGCTATCCACACATATTTGAAACTCCAGGTTTGACTCTAGACCCGTTCAAGGATGAACGTTTGTTTAAGAGATAAAGAATGTAATGACCTGGCCGGTTATTTTGAGTATTGTAGGTCCGTTCCCTCATGTATTGCTTATTCTATATTCATTTGTGTTATGAGACTTGCCGAGGTTGCTGGTTTGGTTCCAGAGATATTTCAGAATGAATTGGGACACTTAGTCCCAAGGTTGGAAGCCTAAGTTGAAAGCGTTTACCGGATGTTGACTTATGTGTCAATGGCTCCGGAATGTAATTTTGAGGGTTCCGATAGCTTCGTGTGGTGGTTTTGCACTTAAGAGTATGTCCGGATATTGATTTGGAGGTCCGTAGGTCATTTTGGCTTGAATTGGCGGAAGTTGGAAAATTGAAAGTTTGGAAGGTTGAGAAGTTTTACCGAGAGTTAACTTTGTTGAGACCGGGATGATATTTTGGTTTCGGGAGTTGGAGTAGGCCCGTTATGTCTTTTATGACTTGTGTGCAAAATTTAAGGTAAATCGGAATTGATTTGATAGGTTTCGGCATCGATTTTAGAAGTTTGAAATCCATTATTTTCAATAGGTTTGAATTTGGGTGCGATTTGTGTTTTTGATGTTGTTTGATGTGATTTGAGGCTGCGACTAAGTTCGTATGATGTTTTAGGATGTGTTGGTATGTTTATGGGATCAATTTGGGTTTGTTGTTGTTGGTATTTGTAGATGAGCTCCCCGGGGCTTCGGTTATGATTCAGATTGAAATGAGATTGAATTTTGGACTTATGGAATTTCTATTATGTTCAGTTCTGGTGCAACCACACCTGCGAGGAATTGGCCGCAGGTGCGGAGCCGTAGAAGCAGCCACGGGGTCGCATAAGTGGTTCTGAGTTGAATTGGGTAGTTGCGCAGGTGCAGGCAGCTGGTCAGAAATAGATGTTGGCCTGAGAGGCTGTTGTCGCAGAAGAGGGCCTTGGAACGCTGAAGAGGACCCGCAAAAGAGGCTGGTCGGGAGTTTAATGAAATTCCACAGAAGAGTGTTTTGGTCTACAAAAGTGGAGCTGCAGGTGCGGCTGGTGAGCCCGTAGAAGCGAGAATTGCTGGGCAAACTGTTATAATTGAGGGTTTGAGCTTTATTTCTTCATTTTTGGAGTTGTGGAGCTCGGCTAGCGGCAAAGTGGAGAGGGATTTTACCATAATTCAAGAGGTAAGCAACTTTTGATCACTTATGTCCGTTAATATTGAATATCCATTGAAAGTTTACACCTAGATTATGTGGGTTTGAGGTGAAATTTGGGGGATTTGTGGTTTATGTATTGGAGAGTAAGATGTGGGGATTCAAGGTTTGATTTGTGGTCGGGATTGGATGATTTTTGTATGGTTGGACTCTTTGAATGGGTGTTTGAAATTTATGAATTTTGTCGGGTTCCGAGGTGTGCACCCGGGATTGCCTTTTTAGGTTGACTTTTTGAATTTGGTTAAAGAACTTATCTTTATCGTATGGTGTCGATACATATAGCTTGTATTGATTATATTAAGTTGTTTGTGACTAGATTCGAGTCGTTCGGAGGCTGATTTGCGAGGCAAAGGTTTTATGGAGCATTGAATTGTGCACTTTGAGGTAAGCAACACTTCTAAACTTGGTACTGAGGGTATGAATCCCTAGAATACATATTATGTGGTTGTGTTGGAGTGACGCAAATGCTAGGTGACGGGCGTGTGGGCGTGCACTGTGGTAAATCATGATTCAGTTGTTTTCTTTGGACTGTGTTGTCATCAAGTCCTGTTCTATTCATGAAATCCTTAGTTATTTGAGTAATTGAACTGTAATTCATGTTAGAAAACATGTTTATGCTCTGTGTTTATTCAGTTGAGGCCTAGTGAGTTTAATTTTGTTGTTTTGAGTTATCTGCTTTAACTGCAATTGTGTGGTCAGTCATGATCCTTTACTTGCATATCATATCTCACTCTCCATTATCATTTGTTGTTACATTACATGTTCTTATTGATTAGGATGAGTAGTATGGGATTGTGATCCCTTGAGACTTGAGAGATTGTTGACTGAGTTAGGCTTGATAGCCGAGTTGAGAGTGTTGTTGTGGATTGAGTTGTACGCTACAACATGCCTTATTGGCTTATTTATTATTATTATAGATCTGGTTGCATCACACAATAGGTCTTATAGGCTATATATTAGTTCTTGGGCATGATCCTCCCCTCAGGAGTCTGACATACCAGCAGTGAGCGCATGCACCATGATATACATACACGTGCTTTGGTGAGGGGCATAAATGCCAGGAACCCGTACAGTGCTAAGTGATTGTATGTTATGAGTGGGAATTTGATATAGATAGATTGAGTATTCTGAGAGTGTGAGTATTTGGAAATATCACTGTGATATCGTACTTTTGACATGCATATTTGACATATAGGCATAGAGATGTACCATTCCTCATGCTAGCTATACTTGACACGTTCTTACCAGTGCTGGCCTTTATTTGTGAACTTAAAAGCATGTCTAAATTTTTATACTGTGATTGAGCTGAATATAGAAGTTTCTCTGAGTTGCTACTGTTATTCTTATTTTGATACCCGTGTTGTCATTATATTGGTTCTGACTGTATCCTTCTAAGATCGTCACTGCTTTCAGCTCAAGGTTAGTCATGTTATTTATTGAGTACATTTGGTTGATTGTACTCATACTACACTTTGCACTTCGTGTGTAGATCCGAGTACATCTGACACAATGATTGCTAGATTTTGTGCCAGTACCTGCTCAGAGACGTAGAGGTAGCTGCTATGACGCCCGCAGACCTTGACTCTCCTTCTTTTTATTTTATTTAGTACAGTTCTATTTTTCAAATAATTGTACTAGAGTTTCAGATTATGTTGATACTTAGTAGCTCATGTACTCAGTTGACACCAGATTTTGGGATGATTTTAGTAAAGTTTCAGTTATTTTTATCGTATATGTATGAGATTTTTCCGCTGTTGAGTTATTAAGTATGTTCCATTCAATTGTTTAGCTATTATGTATTTGTCGGCTTGCCTAGCAAGTGTGTTAGGTGTCATCATGATAGGTTGGAATTTTGGATCGTTACACCTACAGAATCTGTCATTAACGGTCATTGAAGTTCATCTCAAAAGCTTTAAACTTGAGCACAAATATATTCAGAAACAACAATTAATTTGATGTGAGCATAGAAAGAAAATCTGATATAGCTTTCAAATAACATAAATAAACTCAAAAGCAACAAAGAAAATCTAATAGAGTAGGAGCAAAAATTTCTGATACAACATAAAAGCAAATGCAACATATGTTCATTACCAGTTAAATTTTGTTATCATGCCTCATACAACTTTCATACAAATTTTATATAATTTTCATATAACATCGTACAACTTTTATTCATACAACTTTTATTACCAACATTTACATAAATTTGATATATATTCGAATGTGGAGTCAGTTACGATTTGCTTATCATACTTCATACAACGTCATATAACTTTCATGCAATTCACATACAACTTTCATACAATTATGTCATTGCATATATTTTGTATAATGTTATTTATATTTTTTGTATGCATTTTGTATATTGTGTGTTCTTCTTTCTCTTCGATGTTCAATATGAAATTCTGTCTAAAATTAATAACCAACTCTAGTCTTAACCAATCTTCCTCAAAATTGAGATATAAACTCTAAAGGATATATTCAATCGTTTACATGAATAGCTAACCCAAACAAATCATAATTTCATAAAACCCGAATTTCAAATTTAATGCTTTAAAACTTTTTAATGGCTGTCAATGATAATTTTCATAATTTTAGAGAGAGAAAATGAGGTTTTGAAGAGGAACAGAGGGTTAGATCAGATGTGAGGCGGAAGGGTTTATCTGTGAGGCATTGGTTACCATTTAATTACCTATGATTAAGAGATCCTATATTATTAATATAACATTTCTATCATATGGAGTAGTAGTTGACTAAGAACTTCAAAAAACTGTTTCAATTGGTATTGACTAAGATGTTAGTACTATTGGTATTGGGGACCGATTGACTACTAACAAAATGAAGAATGACTTGTAGCAGAAATTAATACCAAGAATGCTACTTTTGTCAAAGTCCCAAGTTGCTCCAAATGGATAAAGTATTTCTTCCCATCACGACCCAAAACGGAGCCTATCGTGATGGCGCCTAACATGGTACTAGGCAAGCCGACAACTCAATAAATTCCAACACTTTTAGATAAAAGATGAACTAAAACAGGTTTGAATAATTAAAGCTTTAATAAACTGAATAAAAGGTCAAGACTCAACTCAAAAATTCCCAAAATCAGGGTGTCACTGAGTACATGAGCGTCTATACAATACAAGTCGGAAAATAATGTCTATGAAAAGTTGAAACTAAATACATAAAGCTGGAAGATAGAGATGGAGAGCCAAGGTCTGCGGACGTCAGACAACTACCTCGATATCTTTGAATGAATAAGCTGCTAAGATAATCAGCACCCACCATGTTTGAAAATACATGGATCTGCACACGTAGTGCAGGGTGTAGCGTGAGTACAATCAACTCAGTAAGTAACAAGACTAACTATTGGACTGAAAGTAGTGACGAGCTTCACGGGTGCAGTTCAATTAGAGAAATACATCACAGGAAAGTAGGCACTCTCTCAAGTTCGACAGTTAAGGCCAAAACAGTTAAATCATGTCAAGTTCAATTGAAACATGATATAGTACATTTTAGTAAATACATGACAGTTATATATGCCAGCTGAAGTATAACAATAATGAAATTAGGTGGAAACTCTCAGAGTAACAGTCATTCAGTCCTCCCATTCACTCCAACCTCACAGTCACTCATTCCTCACAATCACTCAATCATCCCAGTCGCTCGGCACTCACACTCGCACTCAGCAGGTACCTGCGTTCACTGTGGATGTGCAGACTCCGAAGGGGCATTTCTAGCCCAAGCGCTATTATAAGCCAATCATGGCATGAATCAAAATAGTATGCTACGACGTGCAGTCCGCTCCCATAAATATCCTCACAATCAAGCCCTCGACCTCACTCAGTCATCAATCTCTCCAGTCTCTTTGGCTCTCAAGAATCATAATAATAATCCCAAACAATGAAGATATAATGTATCAATAAAGGACAGCATAGACTGAGATAGAATATGCAGTAAAAGCTATGACTGAGTACAAAATGACAGTTTTGCAAATAACTCAACATATAACATGATCTCTGCGGGTCTCTACCAACATATAGCCTAAGAAAGATTTCTAACATGACTGGCAGCTCAATTTCTTTAACACATGATGAAAATACGAATAACGACAAGATAAATCAGCTATGTAGTTCCATGGAATCGCCCAAGTCACAATTCTTACGGTGCACGCCCACACGCCCGTCACCTAGCATGTGCGTCACCTCAACACCAATAACATAACATATAATTCGGGATTTTGTATCCTCAGAACCAAGTTTAGAAGTCTTAGTTACCTCAAACCGTGCAAATCCCTACTCCAACATGCCCTTGCCTCGCGAAACGGCCTCCGACTGCCTCGAATCTAGCCACAAACAGTTCGATACATTCAACTCAAGCTATAGCGATTAATTTCATATAAAAATACTAAATTCCTAATCAAAAGTCAAAAATCACATCAAAAGAAGGCCCCGAGTCCATGTCTCGGAATTCAACAAAAATCACAAATTCTGAAATCCCATTCAATCACGAGTCTAACCATACCGAATTTATCAAAATCCGACACAAATTCGATACCCAAATCACCAATTTAAACTCTCCAAATCCCTAGCCACAACTCCCAAAATTACTCCTCAAAACCATACAATCTAGGTGGAAAATTCAATGAGGAAACATAATTAGTGAATAAATTTAACCACAAGTGACTTACCTCAAGAATCCCTCTCAAACATCGCCTAATACCGAGCTTGGAATGTTCAAAATGAAGAAAATCACAGAACCCTCAATTTTAATACTCTGCCCAGGCTTTCCAAACCTGCAACAACTTAACCACATCTTTGGTGTCGCAGAAGCGACAATCCTTCCGCTTCTGTGGTGAACCACTAGAACCAAGGCTCTGTACATGCGGAAAATACTCCACTTCTACGCAAACGCATGTGCGCTGACCCCTCGCTTCTGCGTTCAACCTCTCCGCATCTGCGACCACGTAAGTGCGGACAATCCTTCGCACGTGCGACAACAACCTTCCTCACTCCTGGCCGCATTTGCGCTTCCAAGTTCTCACCTACGACCAAAGCTCCGTAGGTTCGATTGCACCAGAAGACTCCAGCTACAACACCCCTTTTAACTCCAAACTTGATCCGATAATCATCCGAACTTCACCCGAGGCCCCCGGGACCTCAACCAAATATACCAACAAGTCTTAAAACAAGATAAGAACTTAGTCGAGCCTTCAAATTATATCAAACAATGCTAAAATCATGAATCGCTCATCGATTCACGCCTAATAAACTTTTAAACTTCTAACTTCTACATCAGATGTCGAAACCTATCAAATCACGTACGATTGACCCCAAATCTTGCACATAAGTCACAAATGACACAACAGACCTACTCCAACTCCCGGAACCCCAATCCGAGCTCGGTAACCACAAAGTCCACTCTCGGTCAAACTTCTAAATTTCAAACTTTCGCCATATCAAGCCTAATTCAACTACGGACCTCCAAATCACAATCCAAACACGCTCCTATGTCCACAATCACCCAACGAAGCTAACAGAACCATCAAAACTCCATTCCAAAGCCATTTACACACAAGTTAATATCCGGTCAACACTTTTAACTTAAGCTTCCAATTTTGAGACTAAGTGTTTCAATTCATTTTGAAACTTCTCTGGACCCGAACCAAGTACCTCGGCAAGTCACATAACAACAATTAAGCAGGGAATGAGAAGTAGATAGGGGAACGGGGCTACATCTCTCAAAATAACCATACGGGTCATTACATCCTCCCTCTCTTAAGCAAACGTTCTTCCTTAAACGGGTCTTGAAGCGTACCTGGAATCTCAAATAGGTGTGGATATCTGCTCTGCATCTCTTGCTCAGTCTCCCACGTAGCCTCCTCAATTGACTGACCTATCCACTGCACCTTCACTGAAGCTATGTCCTTTGACCTCAACTTTCGAATCTACCGACCCAAAATGGCCATCGACTCCACCTCATAAGTCAAATCACCATCCAACTGAAACGTGCTGAAATCTAAAACATGAGATGGGTCACTAACATACTTTCGGAGCATAGATACATGAAATACTGGATGAACACTCGACAGAATAGGTGGCAAGGCAAGTTTGTAAGCCACCTATCCAAATCTCTGAAGCACCTCAAACGGCTTAATATACCGAGGGCTAAACTTACCCTTCTTCTCGAACCTCATAACACTAGGGATGTTCAAAACCGAACCGAAACCGTTAACTAAACCTAATCGATGGATTATTGGCTTATTGTTATCGGATTATCGGGGTGATGGATGGTAAACAGATTGATATTTTATAATTAACGGGTTAACGGTTTGGGGGCGGATTGCTCAATTTTCTTATTGGGTAAATCGTTAACCCATTAAGAATTTTTATATTTATACTTTTATCCCTTTATGTATATAAACTACTATTGAAAGTAATTTGTTGAACTGTCGGCTGGTTTTATCCGTAATAGCTGGATTGTCTGGTTTTATGTCCTTTTTTGCATGCATCTAACATATTAAAGTTTGATTTACTGGATTTTTGGTTATACAACCTGGATTTTTTATGAAGAATGAATGTTACTGAAAGTTTGATTGATTCATATGTGTATGAGTAGTCTTGAATATGAACTAGATTGGAACTTGGAAGAAGACTCTTCAATTCAAAAATACTGTTAGATCTTAGATGGTATTAAAAATTTGGTATTGATTTGAAACCGTTTGGTATTGATTGAATGATTCTTCATAAAAATTCTATTTGGTTTAGCCGATAAACCGCCTGATAACCGTTAATCCGATACCAATATGTCCGTTGTCTTATTGGATGGCTAGAAGATTAGTACATTTATAGTCCAATAACCGATAAGCCGAAACATTAAGCGTAATGATCCGCCCGATAAGCAACCCTACATAACACCCTTCATGGGTGAACACCGTCTTCCCAACCATGTAAGAAACATCACGAACCTTCCGATCGGCGTAACTCTTCTGTCTAGACTGTGCCGTGTGAAGCCGATCCTGGATCAATTTCACCTTGTCCAAAGCATCCTGAACCAAGTCAGTACCCAATAGCCTAGCCTCACCCGGCTCAAACCAACCCACTAAAGACCGACACTGTCTCCCATACAAAGCCTCATACAGAGACATCTGAATGCTCGACTAGTAGCTGTTGTTGTAGGCAAACTCCGCTTGCGGCAAAAACTGATCCCAAGAACCCCCGAAATCTATGACGTAGGGGCGTAGCATATCCTCTAATAACTCAATACTGTGCTCGGACTGCCCCTCCATCTGAGGGTGAAATTTTGTGCTCAACTCAAGCTGGGTGCCAACTCTCGCTGTACGGCTCTCCAAACCTATGATGTAAACTACATGCCCCGATCTGAAATGATGGACACTGGCACACCGTGAAGGCAAACAATCTTCGAAGAATAGGTAGTCCCAACTGGAATGAAGTGCCCGGACTTGGTTAGCTGATCCACAAACACCCAAATAGCATCAAACTTCCTCAAAGTTCGTGGGAGCCCAACTACAAAATCCATGGTGATACGCTCCCATTTCCACTCCGAAATCTCAAGCCTTTGAAGCAATCCACCTGATCTCTTATGCTCATACTTCACCTACTTACAGTTTAGGCACCGAGCTACAAACCCCATTATGTCCTTCTTCATTCTCCTCCACCAATAATGCTGCCTCAAGTCCTGGTACATCTTCGCGACACCCGGATGAATGGAATGCCGCGAACTGTGGGCCTCCTCAAGAATCAACTCACGTAGTTCATCTACATTAGGCACACAAATCCGACCCTGGATCCTCAACACCCTATCATCTCCAATAGTTACTTCCCTGGTATCACCGTGCTAAACCGTGTACTTAAGTACAAGTAAATGGGGATCATCATACTAGCGCTCTCTGATGCTATCAAATAAGGAAGACCGAGAAACCACACAAGCTAGAACCCAACTGGGCTCCGAAACATCTAATCTCACGAACTGGTTGGCTAATGCATGAACATCAACTGCAAACGGTCTCTCACCAACATGAATGAATGCAAGGCTACCCATACTCACCGCCTTTCTACTCAAGGCATCGGCCACCACATTGGCCTTCCCGGGATGATACAGAATGGTAATAGCGTAGTCCTTTAGCAGCTCCAACCATCTTCGCTATCTCAAATTTAGATCCTTTTGTTTGAACAAGTGCTGGAGACTCCGATGATCTGTAAATACCTCACAAGACACACCATATAGATAGTGCCTCCAAATCTTCAATGCATGAATGATGGCAGCCAAATCCAAATCTTGATAAGGTAGTTCTTCTCATGGGGCTTCAACTAAGGTGAAGCATAAGCAGTTAATCTACCTCCTTGCATCAAGACACACCCAATACCAATCCTAGAAGCATCATAATACACTGCATAAGAACAAGAAGCCTAAGGTAGAACTAGAACTGGAGTTGTGGTCAAGGCAGTCTTGAGCTTCTGAAAGCTCTCATCACACTCATCCGACCACCTGAAAGGAGCACCCTTTTGGGTCAATTTGGTCAATGGCGATGCAATAGATGAGAAACCCTCCATGAAGTGACAATAATAACCAGCCAAGCCGAGAAAGCTCCAAATCTACATAGCTAAGGACGGTCTGGGCCAACTCTGAACCGCCTCCATCTTCTTCGGATCCACCTTAATCCCCTCACTGGACACCACATGCCCCAAGAACGCAACCGAACTAAGCCAAAACTCACACTTATAGAACTTGGCATAAAGTTTCTCCTCCCTCAACCACTGCAACACAATCCTCAAATGTTATGCATGCGCCACCTGGCTACGAGAGTACACCATGATATAATCAATGAATACTATGATAAACGAGTTGAGATAAGGCTGAAATACACTGTTCATCAGATGCATGAATGTTGATGGGGCGTTGGTCATCCCAAAAGGCTCATAAGGAACTCATAATGACCATAACGGGTCCTGAATGTTGTCTTAGGAATATCTGAGTCCTGAATCTTCAACTGGTGATACCTAGACCTTAATTTAATCTTAGAGAACACCCTCGCTCCCTGAAGCTGGTCAAATAGATCATCAATACGTGACATAGGATACTTGTTCTTGATTGTAACTTTGTTCAACTGTCTATAGTCGATGCACATCTGCATAGTACCATCCTTCTTCTTCACAAACAGAACCGGTGCACTCCAAGGTGACACACTAGGCCTAATAAATCCCTTATCAAGAAGTTCCTAAAGTTGCTCTTTCAATTCCTTCAACTCAACTAGTACCATACGATACAGAGGAATAGAAATGGGTTGAGTACCCAGTACCAAGTCAATACCAAAGTCAATATCCCTGTCGGGTGGCATGCCCGACAGGTCTGCAGGAAACATATCTAGAAAATCTCGCACAACAGAATCAATAGTAGGAGTATCAGCACCAACATTCCTCACAAAGGCCAAATAAGACAGACACCCCTTCCCAACCATCCGTTGGGCCTTCAAATCTAAAATCACTCTGCTGGGAACATAATCTAGAGAACCACTCCACTCGATCCTTGGCAATCCCAACATCGTCAATGTCACAGTCTTAGCGTGACAATCCATCATAGCATGACATGGAGATAACCAATCAATACCCAAGATCACGTCAAAATCAATCATACTAAGCAATAAGAGATCAACTATAGTCTCAAATCCCCCAATAGTCACTACACATGATCGATATACACGGTCCATAATAATAGTGTCGCCCACTACATAGATACATGAACATATAAAACTAAAGACTCACGGGGCATAGATAGATAACGAGAAAAATACGATGATAGATACGAATAAGTGGAACCAGGGTCAAATAATACATAAGCATCCTTGTGTCACACTGAGACAACACATGTGACCAGTGCATCTGAAGCAAAAACATCTGGCCTGGCAGGAATAGCATAAAATCGGGCCTGACCGCCACCTGATCGACATCCCCCTCTAGGGCGACCTCTAGCTGCCTGGGCCCTACCCCGAGCTTGCTGGACGGGTGGTGAATAACTGGTGCAGAAGTCGCATCCTGACTCCCTTGCTGAACTGAGCCTCCCGAGCGATGGGGACACTATCTCCACATATGCCCAAACTCCCCATACTCAAAGCAACTCCCCAATAATGGTGGTGGTGGGGACTGAATCGTGCCCTGAGTACCAGAGTAACTGCTAGAAGGAGCTGGCATAAATGAACCCTGAATCGATGGAGCACGAGATAAACTCTGAGCTGGGAGGGCACTGAGAGATGATTGACCCGGACGGGCACTGTATGAACCATGGCTAGATGATGCTCCATGATGAACTGGATGAGCCATCTGAGCGGTCCTATGAGAACGACACTTGCTGCAGTAAGACCACTCCCCAAAATGTGCACCAATGAAACCATCCAAACCATGAGGCCTCTTGGCCTCTCTCTTCTCACGCTCATGACTGCGAACCATCTATAGCTGCCGAGCAATATCAACCACCTCGTCAAATGTAGCACCTGATACACTCTCCCGAGTCATAACAAAATGGTACTGGTAGTAGAGGCCATCAATGAACCTCATAATTATCTCCCTCTTAGTGGGAACCAACCAAACTTTGTGATGAGCCAACTCTGAGAACCTCATCTCATACTGGGTCACAGACATGCCATCATGTCATAGCTGCTCAAACTGTCTGCGCAGCTCCTCCCTATGAGTCTTTGGCACGAACTTCTCCAAGAAGAGAACGGAGAACTCATGCCATGTAAGTGGTGCTACACTGTCTGGCCTGCGCCTCTCATAGACCTCCCACCATCTGAAAGTAGCCCCAGTGAACTGAAAAGTAGTGAATGAGACCCCACTGGTCTCCAGAATACCTGCCGTGCGAAGAATCTGCTGACACTTGTCCAAGAAATCATGGGCATCCTCTGACTCTACCCCACTGAAAGTTGGAGGCTGGAGTCTCCCGAACCTCTCTTGTCTCCTATGCTCATTATCAGTCATCACGGGACCGACCTGGGCCTGAGCAGCTGCAACCGGCTAGGCGGGTAGTACCCCCGGTGTCTGTCGCGCCCCTTTTTTCTCACGAAAGCAGGTTTCGATATGTTGACAACTCTTTTGGATGGGAAATAGAGTGTTAAAAGAAGAATAGTCATCACCTAACAGTTTTTGAGGTGTGTTAGGGCACCTACTATGCAGATAACTCTGTTTGACTAGTCAACGCCACCAAAGATCGGGTAAGGGCTCAAATTACCTCAAAGAGAAGGTATTAGGCACTCTTCGAGTCCCGGCCGAACTTAAGATTATGTGAATTATAATTAGGCAAGATAAATAAAGAGAGTATGTGTCAAAGAAAATTATTATCACAGATTGAGAAATAAGGATTACAAGGATATAACTATGACAGTCTATATTAGACGGCTAAAAGAATAATACTTGGAACAGTGTTTGGAAAGTTCTATGGGCATGTTTTCTAATAGTGGCATGGCTAAACAATGAAACAGTGTTTGGAAAGTTCAGCATTAACACTTTAGAGCGAGTAGTAATACCTTATAGGCAGGATTTCTAACGATTAATAATTGCAGTTGATATTTTTTATACTTATCCCCTATATGCATGTTTTCTAAGTGAGAAGTATGATAACATTAGAAAATCAACAAATTAAAGTCTTATAGGTAGGATTTATGGATGAAAATCAGTTGATATGGTATCTAATGAATATGCTGCAGTTATGCAAATTGAAAGAATGGTCAACGACATTTTTATTTTCTATAGGCATGCTGTCTAGCAGTAGACATAGGAATAAATAAAGTACTTATGCTTCGATAGTAGGCAAGTTGTGTGAGTGTGTCATTTTCCTAATGGCATGATTCCTGCCAGTGCACATGGAAATTGAATGGCATATATATAGCAGGTTGGATAACAAGTAGACCATACGAACCCTATAGGCATATTTTCTACCTTTTCATGCAAACATTAGAGTATACCCATTTCCCCGATTTCGCTAACACCCCCAATTGTTTATTACAAAATTATTATAGACCCAATGATGAATGTAATTACAACATATTATACAAGCAATAACAGTAGGCCTATAGCAAGCCCAAAAGGAGATACCCAGTATTTCCTAGGCCTTCAACAAATGCTTTCTTCACAAATAACATGCCCAGATCCCAACATGGGGATATATTTATCAGCACAACCCAGAAACCATAAAGGAACTCAAACCAAACCTAACAACCATAGATTGATCATATGACCCAAACATTGAATAACACAGAAACCACTTAAACAACCCAATTTGAATATTCAACAGATAGAATGCGGAAAGAACTGAGTGTCAGAGACAGCTAAGGTCTCAGTAGTAAAAAAGGGTGGCCAAAGAACCCTAAGTCATAGTGTGTCAGAGTTCACAAGAGTCTCAAATGGACCCTGAGCAGTGCTCACACTACGGAGGTCAATAGAGAAAGTCTTAGTGGCCTTTGCTTTCAACTGGGCAAGAGTGATGGATTCAGAGTAGTGTAGGCAATAAATGAGAGTGAGAGAACAATGGTTAATGGATAGAATTTGAAGAGATGCACTTGTATTTTAGAAAGCAGACATAGGAAAGTTGTCTAAAACACAGAACATGCTAGTTAAGAAGGTCAACAAGACTTAGAGGCAGGTTGCTATTATAGGTTTAACACTTAGTAAGAAGTAACATGTTGGTACAAAATACATTGAGAGATTTAGAGGAGAGTCAAGTTTCCTAAGATTACAAGATTAACATACAAAGATGCATAATACCAAACAAGTCTGAGTAGGGCACTAACTTAGAAGGTTTAAAGCTTAACAGTCCAAATTATATTAAGTATCCATCACAAATCAAAAAACATACATGTTAACTAACATCGTGAAGCAAAACATTATAAAGCATGGTAGGGACATACAAATTAAGATAGCCATTCCAAAGGTTCCCAATTAATCACTAAGGCTACAAAATCATGCAAATCAAAGACATACTGAAAGATACATTAACTGGGGAAGCAAGTCATAGTTGATAGTGAAGGTCTTAACATTATTATAGATGCAAGTCAGCCATTACAGGTATTCAGAACAGAGTGGGAAAGCAAGTTCATGTCCAATAGCAAATGTAGACATTCATGTATCAACACATCGGGCTAATATGAACTTAAGAGGGTCTAAATCACTCAGGTGAAGCATATTCAAATAACATATCTCAAAACTAGCAGTTTTAGGTAAAATTAAATGCTAAAGTAGTTCAAAACAAGTGCAAAGCTAACAAGGTTGCATACAGAAGTAACCCATAAACATATTAGGCCACGAATTTAAGAGGTAAGAATATGCAAATCATGAACACATAAGATTGAAATTGTAAAAACAAGAAGCCAAGTGGCTTACCAGTTATCAGTTGAATAAACAGACAACATGAAAAGAACAATCCACAGTGCTCTGAATATCACCAAAGAGCAAGAACCCATAATCCTAGTACGTCAGAGTTCCCAAAGGCTTCAAATGAACCCTGAGCAGTGCTCGCACCAAGAAAAGGTAGAAAAGTCGAATCCCGATGGCCTTGACTTTCAGACGGCCAAGAATCAAAGTATAGAACAAGAGAATGAGAGAACAATAAAATAATAGCTTTGATTTTATTTAGTGAATCCCCGTCATTCAAAGTCTGTCTCAAAGGGGAAAGGGGAGGGACTTATATAGTAGTAGAAATCGAGCAAATAAACAAGAAAAATAATCAATCAAACATAAATATGGAAATAAAGTACCCATGCTATCTGTAATGGAACGGGTAAAAGGAAAACTATAAAATTCTGAACCCTAATTTGACAGAAATCAAGGAATCGACCAAAGATTTTAGTGAATCGGCTTCATATCGCCTTGCTATGAATGTATATATACGGGATATCGTCCAAATACTGAAGGGTGAAGCTGATCTCCCTTGATTCGTAGATTGATATTTTCCAAAAATGGGGCAAACACTAAGTAATACCATAATCTTGTAAGTAATACTGAGGTAACACATAAAAGGTAAGAAAATCACCAAAGGAATCCATGATTGAGACAGATTCAGAGAAGATTGAGAGGGCGGCTAGGGTTTCGGTGGGAGGGAGGAGTGTTTGAGGGCGGCTGATGAAGAGAAATGGGGATTAGGGTTTGGGTGAGGGGATATAAGGAGAGTAGTGAGGAGTGTTATGAGCCGTTGATCACTTTTGATCAACAACTAGGATTTGAAAAGAGCTGGGTCGATTTTTGGATTGGGTTAGGTCATTTGGGCTGCTGAGGTTATTGGGCCAGGGGTTTATTTGGACCTTAATGGTCCGGAATTAATCCTAATTTTGGGCTAGATTTTAAAATAGGAAATTAAGGGAAAAAATTTAATGAAAATAGTTAAAGAAATTATAAAAATGCTATTTATTATAATACTTTAAAAAAATATTATAAGATTATAAAAATGTAAGATATTATTTTGACCTTGAATAAAATGACGAATGCAATAAAATTACAAGATACAGGCTATTATTTCAAGATTGTGCATATGGCCTAAAAATACTAATGTAATTATACAAAATAGAGTAAAATATCTTAAGCAAGTATTATAGGTGCAAAATAATAATTTTAGGTAATTAAGGCATCAGAAAAAAATAATTGAAAGGAGTAATTAATAAATATTCAAGTAATTTAAATGCAGAAAAATCAATTTTAAAGCTCTGAAAATTATGAAAAATTACAGAAAAATGATTGTATGGAGTTGTAACTAAGTAATGATGCAAAAATTATATTTTGAAAGTATATATACTATTCGAGAAAATATGAGGGCAAAATTGGGTATCAACAACTGCCCCTCTTTACCCGGAAATGATGAAAGAGTTGTCGGCTAAAGAAAATGATGACCAATTTTGGCCGAATTGAGTGAGGAATGATGTGATTTGAAAAATGGGGTCCTGAGGCTACATATCCCTGGTGTTACGGGAATCAGGCCGTGTGTAGTTCTGGAGCCAACTGCGAACGAAACCGATGTAGTTCTGGAGCCAACGCTTAGCCCTAGGTGAACAAAGAGATATCATAATGGAGATAGTATTTAACCTTATGCAAGGAAAAGGCAATGCTTAGCCTTATGCCAAAATTGGGGGGACCAATGCTTAGTCTCGTGCGGGGAAAGGCAATACTTGGCCTTACGCAATTGGGGAGGCACTGCTTAGCCTTATACGAGAAGAGGAGACAATGCTTAGTCTCATGCAGGAAAGGCAATGCTTAGACTTATGAGATTAGGGAGGCAATGCTTAGCCTCATGCGAGAAGAGGAGACAAGGATTAGTCTCATGCAGGAAAGGCAGTGCTTAGCCTTATGCAAGAAGAGGAGACAATGCTTAGTCTTATGCAAGAAGAGGAGACAATGTCTAGTCTCATGTAGGAAAGGAAGTGCTTAGCCTTATGCAATTTGGGAGGCAATGCTTAGGCTCATGCAAGAAGAGGAGACAACTCTTAGTCTCATGCAGGAAGACAGTGCTTATCCTTATGCAATTAGGGAGGCAATGCTTAGTCTCATACAAGGAAATGAGGCAATGCTTAGTCTCATGCAGGAAAGGCAGTGCTTAAACTTATGCAAGAAGAGGAGACAATGCTTAGTCTCATGCAATTAGGGGAGACAATTCTTAGCCTAATGCAAGGAAATGAGACAATGCTTAGTCTCATGCAGGAAAGGTAGTGCTTAGCCTTATGCAAGAAAAGGATGGAGACAGTGCTTAGTCTCATGCAATTAGGGGAGACAATGCTTAGTCTCATGGAATTAGGGAGGCAATGCTTAGCCTCATGCAAGAAGAGGAGACAACGCTTAGTCTCTTACAGGAAAGGCAGTGCTTAGCCTTATACAATTAGGGAGGCAATGCTTAGCCTTATGCAATAAGGGAGGTAGAGCTTAACCTCATGCAAATGATGAGAAGGCGGTGAGAAAGTAAAGCATTTATTAGCTGGAGGTGTCCGCGCTAGGTAATTTGTCGTCATGAAGGTAGTGACTTGATGTATCTGCGGATAATGTTGTTTTATCGTGCCTACATCCAAAGAAAAATCGTGAGTTTTGTGGGGGAAGGTCGGTTTGTGATTTTGTCTTCTTGCTCGGCCTTTGTTCCTATCTTGAAATCCTGTTTGAGTTACCCTGGGCAACATCTAGTTGCCATAGAAACAAAAGTTTCAAAAAATATGCAATGCATTTGATAAATATAATTATTTGAAATGTAGTACTATGCGACATCAAATAATTTAGATGAACCGGTGACTGTGATACAATTTAGAGATATTGAGACCTCTTTAACTTAGAAGTTTGAGGGTCCCTTCAAAATTTTGCCCCAGTTTTAAATGCATACTTCTGACAATACTTTTGGCTGTTTCGCATATGACGAAGTTCGCTGAACTTGCGATCTTGCCCCATTTTCTGATCGTGAGGAAAATGAAGATTTATTAAGATGTGACCGAACCCACAGGGCTTCCTACGTATCCCCTCTTAAACGGGAATCAGGTCAAGCATAGTTCAATTACATCAAATGAAGAAATGTAGACAATCCTAAACATAGTATCTCTTGACTGCACCTGAGTTGATATGTTTTGGCCAAATCTCTCCGTCCATTTCTACAAGTATGAGTGCTCCTCCTATTAGTACTCGATGGACCATGTAAGGACCTTGCCAGTTGGGTGAGAACTGGCCCTTGGCTTCGTCTTGATATGGGAAGATCCGCTTTAGCACTAACTGCCCCGGTGTGAATTATTTTGGTCTAATCTTTTTGTTGAAAGCTCTTGCCATTCTATTCTGGTAGAGTTGACCGTGACATACCATATTCATTCTTTTTCCATCGATGAGATCCAGTTGTTCATATCGGTTCTGTACCCATTCTACGTCGCTGAGCTCAACTTGTTGTATGATTCTTAGAGAAGGGATTTCTACTTCATCAGGGATAACCGCTTCTGTACCGTAGACCAGCAGGTAAGGAGTTTCCCCAGTTGATGTGCGTACCGTGGTATAATACCCAAGCAGAGCAAAGGGCAACTTCTCATGCCATTATTTGTAATTGTCTACCATTTTCCTTAGTATTTTCTTGATGTTTTTATTGGCGGCTTCTACAGCTCCATTCATCTGCGGCATGTATGCCGTGGAATTCATATGCCTGATCTTGAAAGTTTCACACATGGACTTCATTAAATCACTGTTGAGATTGGCAGCATGGTCGGTGATGATTGACTCTGGCACTCCGAATCGATAAACAATGCGATCCCGGACAAAATCTGTGATGACCTTCTTAGTTACAACTTTGTAAGATGCAGCCTCAACCCACTTTGTGAAATAGTCTATGGCCACTAGAATGAACCTATGCCCATTTGAAGCAGCGAGTTCTATTGGACCGATGACATCCATGCCCCAAGCGGAGAAAGGCTAGGATGCGCTTGTTGGATTGAGTTCATTGGGTGTCACTCATATCATATCAACATGTATCTGGCATTGGTGACACTTATGGACATACTTGATGCAGCCTATTTCCATAGCCATCCAAAAATATCTTGCTCTTAGTATTTTCTTGGCTAAGACAAAGCCATTCATGTGTGGTCCACAGGTTTCGACATGTATTTCCTCGAGCAATCTGGGTGCTTCCTTGGCATCGACACACTGTAATAATCCCAGGTCTGGAGTCCTTCTGTACAAAATTCCTCTGTTTTGAAAGAAATGATTGGCTAACCTTTGGAGTGTGCGCTTCTGGGTATGAGTTGCGTCTTCCGGGTAATCTCCCTTTGCTAAGTATTTTTTAATGTCATGGAACCATGGATTTCCCTCACTTTCTTTTTCAACATGAGCACAATAAGCATGTTGTTGATTGGGATAGGATCGATGAAGTTCTTGTTTGGGTGTTGTATCATGGAAGATAAAGTGGCCAATGCATTTGCGAACTCATTCTGGATCCTCGGAACATGTTTGAACTCTATCTTCATAAACCTCTTGATCAGCTCTTGTACACAGTACATATATGGTAATATTTTGGTGTTCTTGGTAGCCCATTCTCCTAAAACCTGATACACTAAAAGATTAGAATCTCCAATCACCATCTACTCATGAACATTCATGTCAATGGACAACCTGAGTCCCAATATACAAGCCTCATATTCTGCCATATTGTTGGTATATGGAAACCCGAGTTTTGCAGATACCGGATAGGGTTGGCCAGTTTTTGATAGTATAAGAGCTCTGATACCCACTCCTTTGAAGTTTGCAACTCCGTTGAAAATCACTATGAAAATCCTACAGGTTCTTGGATGATAGAGATACAAGCAAATCAGGTACTGCAGGGGAGTCCCCAACTCTCTTCTTCAACTGCGAAACATGGAAATTGGAATGTATCTTAGCCTGTGAGGGAAGCTCCAACTGATATGGAAATGTACCTACTTTTTTCACCACCTTAAATGGACCAATGTATTTAGGAATGAGTTTGTGGTAAGATTGCCCCCTCATGGATTCTTGCCTGTAAGGTTGGAGTCTCACATAAACAAGTTCACCAACTTGAAACTTTGTATGGGATCTCTTGTTATCAACCTTTACCTTTATTCTTGATTTAGCCAGCTGCAATTGATGCTTGGGTGCTCTCTCTAGCTTGTAGGCTCCTATATACATTTTTTACCATGGAGCTATGACCAATAGAGGATAGACGCAGAGGTGGTTTCATACCATAAAGAACCCATATGGTGTCAATTTGGCTGGTGAGTGGTAGGTAGTGTTGTACCACCATTATGCCAGGGGAAGCCAATAAATAAATCCTTAGGTCTGTCATTGCACATGCACCTCAAATAGGCCTCAACATATTTGTTAACAACTTCTATCTGCCCATCAAAATGAGGGTGATAAGTTGTGGAATGACGTACGATGACTCCTTGAACACTAAAGAGGGCCTGCCAGAACTTGATGAGGAATATCACATCTCTATCACTTTTTATGGTTTGAGGAAGACCATGTAGTTTGTATATATTATCCATGAATACTTGGGCCACTATAACAGCTGAATAAGGGTGAGTGAGACTGATGAAATGTGCATAGTTGCTCAGTCTATCCATAATTACCAAAATAATTGATTTGGAGTATGATTTGGGCAGCTCTTCAATAAAACCAAGACTGATGCCATGCCATACCTTGTCAGGTATTGGAAGTGGTTAAAGGAGTCTAGGTGACTTGGTGTTCTCCCTTTTACATTTCTGACACACCTCACATTTCCTGATGTGCTACAAAATATCAAGCTTCATTTTTCTCTAGCAATATATTTGTATTGCCCTTTGAAATGTAGTTGTCATTCCTAAGTGGCTTCAATAACGACCCGACCGGTAATTTTACTTTTTAGATCCCAGTTCCATTATTTAAGACTTTCAATATGTGCTTTTACATATTTACAACTTGCGGGATGGTTGATTTGGTTTTGGAAGGGTTCGGCTTGAATTCGGAACACATAATTTCATAATAGCGGCCTAAGGTAGCCAAGTTTGTCTTGAATTAATTTTTTTAATAAACGACCTCGGAATAGGGATTTATAGGTTCATATGATGCTTTTAGACTTGAGTGTATATTCAGATCGAGTTTCGGACGGACCGGGCACGTTTCAGCGCTTAGTGTTGAAAGTTAGTATTTTGAAAGTTTTAGAATTTTCTAAGTTTGATTTAAAGTGGATTTTGGTGTTATCGGTGTCCGTTCGGGATTCTGAGCCTTGGAATAGGTTCGTAATGTGATTAGTGACTTCTATGTAAAATTTGGGGCCGTTCCGAGTTGTCTAAGCATGTTTCGTCGCATTCAAAAGTAGTTGAAATGAGTTTGAAGCTTTATTTAATTTTATTTTGAGGTGCGATTCTTGGTTCCGGTACTATTTTATGTGTTCCAAGGTTATGAATAGGTCCGTAGTATGTTTATGGACTTGTTGATACATTTGGACGGGGTCCCGGATGGCTCAGGTGTGTTTTGGACCAACCGGAGCAAAGTTAAGTTGGCTGAAATTTGCTAGTGTGCTGGTGTGATTCGTGATCGCAAAGGTTGTCCTGCAATCGTGAACAAGCCTGGAGGAAGGTCTGGAATTTTACTCTTCGTAAACGTGAATATGTCATCGCGAACGCGAGGGAGGATCTAGTCCTTCTCCGCGAACGTGTAGACAGCTTCGCGAACGCGTAGAAGGGTGTAACGATCCGACTGGCCGTTTTACTTTCTAGATCTCAGTTCAACTAATTATGACTCCCCGTATATGCTTTTACTATTTTATGACTCGCGGGGACGGTTAGTTGGGGCTTGGANGAAACATGGAAATTGGAATGTATCTTAGCCTGTGAGGGAAGCTCCGACTGATATGGAAATGTACCTACTTTTTTCACCACCTTAAATGGACCAATGTATTTAGGAATGAGTTTGTGGTAAGATTGCCCCCTCATGGATTCTTGCCTGTAAGGTTGGAGTCTCACATAAACAAGTTCACCAACTTGAAACTTTGTATGGGATCTCTTGTTATCAACCTTTACCTTTATTCTTGATTTAGCCAGCTGCAATTGATGCTTGGGTGCTCTCTCTAGCTTGTAGGCTCCTATATACATTTTTTACCATGGATCTATGACCAATATAGGATAGACGCAGAGGTGGTTTCATACCATAAAGAACCCATATGGTGTCAATTTGGCTGGTGAGTGGTAGGAAGTGTTGTACCACCATTATGCCAGGGGAAGCCAATGAATCAATCCTTAGGTCTGTCATTGCACATGCACCTCAAATAGGCCTCAACATATTTGTTAACAACTTCTATCTGCCCATCAAACTGAGGGTGATAAGTTGTGGAATGACGTACGATGACTCCTTGAACACTAAAGAGGGCCTGCCAGAACTTGACGAGGAATATCACATCTCTATCACTTTTTATGGCTTGAGGAAGACCATGTAGTTTATATATATTATCCATGAATACTTGGGCCACTATAACAGCTGAATAAGGGTGAGTGATACTAATGAAATGTGCATAGTTGCTCAGTCTATCCATAACTACCAAAATAACTGATTTGGAGTATGATTTGGGCAGCTCTTTAATAAAACCCAGACTGATGCCATGCCATACCTTGTCAGGTATTGGAAGTGGTTAAAGGAGTCTAGGTGACTTGGTGTTCTCCCTTTTACATTTCTGACACGCCTCACATTTCCTGATGTGCTACAAAATATCAAGCTTCATGTTTCTCTAGCAATATATTTGTATTGCCCTTTGAAATGTAGTTGTCATTCCTAAGTGGCTTCAATAATGACCCGACCAGTAATTTTACTCTTTAGATCCCAGTTCCCTTATTTAAGACTTCCAATATGTGCTTTTACGTATTTATAATTTGTGGGGATGGTTGATTTGGTTTTGGAAGGGTTCGGCTTGAATTCGGAACACATAATTTCATAATAGCGGCCTAAGGTATCCAAGTTTGACTTGAATCAATTTTTTTAATAAACGACCTCGGAATAGGGATTTATAGGTTCATATGATGCTTTTAGACTTGAGTGTATATTCAGATCGAGTTTCGGGCGGACCGGGCACGTTTCAGCGCTTAGTGTTGAAAGTTAGTATTTTGAAAGTTTTAGAATTTTCTAAGTTTGATTTAAAGTGGATTTTGGTGTTATCGGTGTCCGTTCGGGATTCTGAGCCTTGGAATAGGTTCGTAATGTGATTAGTGACTTCTATGTAAAATTTGGGGCCGTTCCGAGTTGTCTAAGCATGTTTCGTCGCATTCAAAAGTAGTTGAAATGAGTTTGAAGCTTTATTTAATTTTATTTTGAGGTGCGATTCTTGGTTCCGGTACTATTTTATGTGTTCCAAGGTTATGAATAGGTCCGTAGTATGTTTATGGACTTGTTGATACATTTGGACGGGGTCCCGGATGGCTCAGGTGTGTTTTGGACCAACCGGAGCAAAGTTAAGTTGGCTGAAATTTGCTAGTGTGCTGGTGTGATTCGTGATCGCAAAGGTTGTCCTGCAATCGTGAACAAGCCTGGAGGAAGGTCTGGAATTTTACTCTTCGTAAACGTGAATATGTCATCGCGAACGCGAGGGAGGATCTAGTCCTTCTCCGCGAACGTGTAGACAGCTTCGCGAACGCGTAGAAGGGTGTAACGATCCGACTGGCCGTTTTACTTTCTAGATCTCAGTTCAACTAATTATGACTCCCCGTATATGCTTTTACTATTTTATGACTCGCGGGGACGGTTAGTTGGGGCTTGGAAGGGTTCAAGTCTAAATCGAAACACTTAGTTTCTTAATATTGGCTTAAAAGGGGTTAAGTTTGACATGGGTCATCATTTATAGTAAACAACATCAGAACTATGATTTGATGGTCCCAATAGATTCGTATGATAATTGTGGACTAGGGCGTAGTATCGGATCGGGTTTTGGATGACCCGAGAGCGTTTCAGCGCATAAAGTTGAAAGTTGGCGCATTGAAGGTTTTAAAGTTCTTTAAATTTGGTTTGAAGTAGATTTTGGTGATATCGAGGTATGTTTGGGATTCCGAGCTCGAAAATAGTTCTGTATGGTGATATATGACTTGCACGCAAAAGTTGATGTCGTTTCGAGTAGTCTAAGTATGATTCGGCGCGTTCGGAGCAAGTTGAATACTTGAAGTTCCTAACTTGATTCAGTTTGGTTTTGGGGTGCGATTCTTAGTTTTGTTGTTGTTTTATGCATTTCGAGAATTCAAGCAAGTCTGTATCTTGTTTATGGACTTGTTGGTGAATTTGGACGGGGTCCCGGGTGGCTCGGGTGTGTTTCGGACTGCCCGGAGTTAGGTTGAAATTACCAGAATTTTCTCTTCTGGTTTCCTTCTTTGCGAACGTGGAGAAGTAATCATGTTCGCGATGAAGGAATGCGGTTGGATGGAATATTGCACTATGCGTTCATGAGATGGAGACCGTGTTCGCGGTTCTCTGGACCACTAGCCATCGCGTTCGCGCTCAGGCCTTTGCGTTCGCGAAGTGAGACGCCAGTTGATGAGGGTTTCAGTCATTGGTCTTCACGTTCGCGAAGAGGCTATCGCGTTCGCGATGGGAAGGCCAGCTAAGCCTTCACGTTTGCGTGGCCTTTCTCGCGTTTGCGAAGGGTATATTTTATGGGCTTGACTATTTGGCCTTCAAGATCACGGATGCCCAATCGCGTATAAGCTCCACTGGACAGAAACATTTTAAAAACGGCATTTAGACCCATTTTTCTCATCTTCTCACTTGTGTAGTCCGAATTTGGAGCTTCTTGGAGAGGGGTTTCCACCTAGATATTGAAGGAAAGTAATTCCTACCCAATGTAAGTTTAATACATAGATTGTGGGTAGAGTTTAGCATGTAAAATTGTGGAAATTATGGGTTTAGTTAAAAAATGTAGGTTTTGATAAAAATGGGACTTAACCACGAAAATGATTATGAAATTTGGTGAAAATTATATATTTGAGTTCGTGAGGTTATGGGTAACATTTATCTTTGAAAACTTTCGGAATTCGGGCACGCGGGCCTGGGGTAAATTTTAGGAGTCTTCCAAATTGGGTTGGGTAATTACTGTAATAGCTAAATTATTAACCTTTGAGCGTACATTGATTATTTTGTATGGAATTTGGCTAGCTTCGGATTGTTCGGCACCAAGTTGGGTCCTTAGAGTAAATTTGTGGCCGGAAAGTGAGCTTTGAGATGAGGTTGTAAGAGGGAATTTACCCCAAAGGTAATTTAAATTACTATTTGATTCTAATGTTGGGGGCTACGTATGCACGAGGTGACGAGAGTCCATGCGTAGTTACTAATTATGCTTAAGTCCGTGTAATTTAGGACCCAAATCAAGAAATAATTGTGATGTTTGCATCCTACTTGTTAATTAAAGTGCCTAAATTATATTGAAACTTGTTAAAGGATTTGTAAAGATCGAATTTCACTTACTTGAGTTTTGGCGGGTCACTTGACTGTTAAGAGATATTGTGCATCTTTGTGTATTAGCCTTATAATAGCTTTTAAATCGGATGTTCATAAAGTAATTTCTCTTCTTTTGGAGCGGGCCAGATGCCTCGGTAATGTAATAGATGCATATATGATTCGTGCTGCTTGACCCTCGGCAGTGTACACATTATTCTGGATCGGGTCGTACGACGTCGGCATAAATCATGCGTGTTAATGCTTGTATCCCGAACACGCTTGATATTATTTTCATGAATTGAGAGGTTATAATTATTTAATTATCGGAGATTTACTTGGAATTAGTATGTGTTAGTGGATTTCTTTTGGAATGTACTATTAGTTAAAGAATCATTTAATAACTGTTGCTATTGTGTTAATATTATTATCCAAATTTTCTATGCTTAATTAGCATTCCTGTATTTCATTGTTAGCCTATAGTAAGTGTGGATGTCGACCCCTCGTCACTACTTCTTCGAGGTTAGAGTGGATACTTACTGGGTACATATTATTTATGTACTCACGCTACACTTCTGCACTAATCGTGCAGGATCTGAGTCAGGTGTATCTGGCAGTAATTCCGGTGTGCACCCCCGATACTCCGAGGTTTAGTGGTGAGCTACTTTTTGAGTCCGATTTACAGCACCAGAGTCTCTCTTTTGCATTTCACTTTTTGTCTACTCTATTTCAGACAGTAGTTTAATGTTATGTATATTCTACTAGTTGCTCATACACTTGTGACACCAGGTCTTGGAATACATGATAGTAGACTTTATGATTTTTGGAGCATTTATTTCACTGCGTTTGCTCACTCATTAGCTTTCGCTTTACTTTTTAAAATTTTCTACTCCTTATTTTCTTAATAAATGAAATTCAACTACTTGGAAATTTATAAAAAAGAACAATTACATGGTTAGTTCACTGTTGTCTTGCCTAGCGGCAACGTTGGGCGACATCACGGTCTATAGGAGAAATTGGATCGTGACAACATGGTATCAGAGCACTAGGTTCACGTAGGTCTCACAAGTTATGAGCAGGCCTAATAGAGTCTTGCGGATCGGTGCGGAGACACCCGTACTTATCTTCGAGAGGCTTTAGGGTGTTAGGAAATTACTCTTTCTTTATCTCCTATCGTGTAGTTGATGTTGTGCTAAGTATCCTTCTCTTATTCTCTCACAGATGATGAGGACGCGTGCTACAGATGTACCAGACCATGGAAGAGTTCCTTCCCATATTGCTAGAGGCTAAGGGAGGGCTCTAGCTCGTGGTAGAGGACGAGGGCATCCTAGAGTTACTCCAGTTATGCCACCAGTGGATCGAATAGAGGATCCTATTATTGAGGAACAGGGCGAGGTGCCTGCAGCAGAGCTAGCCCTAGTGGATTTTATATTAGCGCCAGGATTCCAGGAGGTCATGGGCCGTATGCTGTGGTTCATGGACTCTATGACTCGGGCTGGTTTATTTCCAACAGACCCAACCACATCTCAGGCGGGAGGCGGAGCACAAACCCTTACCGCTCAGGCTCCAAGGAATACAACTGCAGTATATCAGACCACGGGTGCACTACCCGTGGGTGGAGCTCCGCCAGTTCCAGCAGCTATACCTGAGTCTAGACCAGCTGCGGCTGGCGAGCCGCAGAAGCTATTGGACAGATGGACCAGGCTACATCCTCCTGTCTTTGGAGGTGAGCGACATGAGGACCCCAAAGACTTTATTGATCGGTGCAGGGACAGACTGTACAACATGAGGATATTGCAGTCCCACGGGGTGGACTTTACCACCTTTCAGCTGGAGGGCAGGGCCTGTAGATGGTGGCAGTCCTATCTTCTCGGCAGACCAGCAGGTTCTCCTCCTATGACTTGGGACCAAATCACATGTCTCTTCCTGGACAGATATCTTCCACCCTCTTAGAGGGAAGAATTGTGATTTCTGTTCGAACGGCTCCAACAGGACCAGATATCGGTGATTGACTATGAGGCGAGATTCTCTGGGTTATCTCGCCATGCACTTATGATACTTCCTACCGATGTAGAGAGAGTGCAAAGATTCGTTGCAGGTTTGTACTCTGGTATCCAGGCCACTATGGCCCGAGAGGTTGAGATTGGGACTTCGTACGAGCTAGTTGTGGAGATAGATCGGAGGATCGAGGGTGTTCGTCAGCGAAGCTGAGATCAGGTGAAGAGGGATAAGCGGTTTTGATATGCTGGAGTGTTGAGTGGTGCCCCGACTGGGGGCAAGGGACAGTTTATGAGGGGTCAGTCTAGCAGGCCCACATATCCAGCACTGCCGCCTTCTCGGGGTGCTCCAGTGTGGCCCTATTTCAGCACCATCACAAAGAGCTCCTAGCATCCACCAACTATTTAGGGTTCCTCCAATTTTCCTTCAGGCCATCAGGGTCAGACCTCAGGTCATCAGTCCACCGTACTGCGAGGTTGTTTTGAGTGCGGGGTTCTTGGTCATATGAGGAGGTTTTGCCCTAGGCTTCGGGGCAAGGCAGTGCAGCAGGGTCAACAACCTATGATTACAACACCAGCTGCCCCACCTGTCGTCCGGCCGCCTAGAGGTAGATGGTAGGTGGGCAGAGGTCGTCCTAGAGGTAGAGGCCAGTCAGGTGGCACTCTAGCCATGTTCTATGCCTTTCCAGCCATACCAGATGCAGTAGCCTCAGATGCCGTGATCACAAGTATTATTCTGTCTGCGGTATGTATGCTTTAGTACTATTTGATCCAGGGTCTACATATTCATATGTTTCATCTCTGTTTGCTCATTTTCTGGGTGTTCCTTGTGCGTGCTTAGGTACTCATCATTATGTTTCCACACTACTGGGTGATTCTTTTGTGGTGGATCGGATCTATCGGTCCTGTATTCTGACTATATGTGGCTATGATACTAGAGTGGATATTTAGTTGCTCGGTATGACTGACTTTGAGATCATCCTCGGCATAGAATGGTTGTCTCCATATCACGCCAACCTTGATTGTCATGCCAAGACTATTACCTTGGCGATGCCAAAGTTGCCTAGATTGGAGTGGAATGGTTCGTCTATCAGTGCATCTAGTCGGATTATCTCTTTTTTGAAGGCTCGACACATGGTCGAGAAGGGTTTTTTGGCTTATTTAGGTTATGTTTGAGATACTACTGCAGAGACTCCAACGATTGATTCAGTGCCCGTGGTTCGGGAGTTCTTCGATGTGTTTCCTTTAGATCTTCTAGGCATGCCGCCAGATCGTGATATCAAATTCTGTATTGATTTGGCTCCAGGTACCTAGCCTATATGTATTCCACTGCACCGCATGGCTCTGAAAGAGTTGAAGGAGTTGAAAGAACAACTTGAGGAGTTGCTAGCAAAGGGGTTCGTCATACCGAGTGTGTCACCTTGGGGTATACCGGTGTTATTCAATGAAGAAGAAAGATTGGACTATGTGGATGTGCATTGATTACCGCCAGTTAAACAAAGTTACAATTAATAACAAGTACACGTAGTCATGTATTGATGATATGTTTGACCAATTGCAAGGTGCCAGGGTGTTCTCTAAGATTGACTTGAGATCGGGGTACCATTAGTTGAAGATTCATGATTTGAATGTTTCGAAGACGGCTTTCCGAACTAGATAAAGCCACTATGAGTTTCTAGTGATGTCCTTCGGTTTGACAACACCCCGGCTGTATTTACTGATTTGATGAACCGGGTGTTCACGACGTATATTGATTCGTTTGTCATTGTCTTTATTGATGACATTTTGATCTACTCGTGTAGCATGGAGGAGCACTAGCAGTATTTGCGAGTGGTGCTTCAGACCTTACGGGAACAGAAGCTATATGCTAAGTTCTCCAAGTGTGAGTTTTGGTTAGATTTTGTGGCATTCTTGGGGCATGTTGTGTCAGGCGAGGGAATTAAGGTAGATCCCAAGAAGATCGAGGCAGTTCAGAGTTGGCCTCGTCTTACCACAACGACAGAGATCAGGAGCTTCTTGGGGTTAGCAGGTTATTATTGTCGGTTTGTGGAGGGTTTCTAATCTATTGCAGCACCTTTAACGAGATTGACCCAGAAGGGTGCTCCGTTCCGTTGGTCCAACGATTGCGAGGCGAGCATTTAAAAGCGCAAGACCGCCTTGACTTTAGCACCGGTGTTGGTATTGCCTTTCAGTTCAGGAATGTATATTGTGTATTACGACGCTTCACGCGTTGGCTTGGGTTGTGTACTGATACAGGAAGGGCGAGTTTGGATTAATCTTGTTTGTTTGATTTATTTAATTTATGACTGAGATTTGAGACAAGAATAAAAATAATGATCGAGCCTCTTACCTTGGAAATTGTGAAATATTAATGAATGGTAGTTCCGTGTCTTCTCAACCCGCATATATTTTTAGAAGTAAGAGAGTTTCTCTATGCTTATGGGATCGGGTCGTTCGCCTCAACATGGTTATGTAATACTATTCTTATAGGATCGGGTCATTCGCATCGGTGGTGTTGTGTAACACTATTCTTATGGGATCGGGCCATTTATCTCGGGACTATTATGTGATACTATTCTTATGGGATCGGGACGTTCGCCTCGGTAGACTCGTGTGTGAAACTTGGGATTTCATTCAGTGTTGATATGAGTTGATTTTGTGCCTTCGGGGCCGGTTATGACATCTTAGTGATTTTGTAATGATCCATGTTGGAAATTTATTATTAAATCTTATATGTTTTGTTGTTACTTGTTTTGTCTCATACCTATCTACTTTATGTATTTTATTATTTTGACCACTAGTAAGTGTCAATTCGACCCCTCATCACTACTTCTTCGAGGTTAGGCTAGATACTTACTGGGTACAAGTTGATTTACGTACTCATGCTAAACTTCTGCACTGATTGTGCAGGTACTGAGACAGCTGATTCCAGTGGTCACACGGGCGCGTAGTCGCATTTCACGGAGACTTAGTGGTGAGCTGCTTTCCATGCTTCGATGTGCAGCACCCAGAGTCTCCCTCTACATTATCTACTATTTCTGTCTATTTCATTTCAGACAGTAGCTGTCGTAGTTTTGTATATTCCCTAGATTACTCATGTACTTTTTTACAGCTGTAGTTGTTGTTACTATCACATTACTTTATGTACTATTGGTACTCGTTATTTTTGTAAATCAATGCATATGTTTCCATGAGTTTCATGTTTAGTTACTATTTATTTAATGAAAATTTCTAAGTTTATAAATTGGAGGTTCACCATTGTCTTGTCTAACTACATCGTTAGGCACCATCGCGACCTATTATGGGATTTGGGTCGTGACAGTTTGGTATTGGAGCACTAGGTTCATATAGGTCTCACAAGTCATGAGCAGGCCTAGTATAGCCTTACGGATCAGTGTGGAGACGTCCATACTTATCTTCGAGAGGTAATAGGGTGTTAGGAAACTTCTCTTTATTCATCTCTTATCATGCGGTTAATGTTGTGCTAAGTATCTTTTTCTTATTCTCTCACAGATGGTCAGAACATTTTTTACGGCTGCACCCAGCGGTAGAGGGGTTGCTCCTCCGATTGTTAGAGGCAGAGGGAGGGCCACAACTCCTATTAGAGGATGAGGACGTCCTAGAGTTACTCCAATGGTACCACCAACGGATCTGATGGAGGATCCTATAATTGAGGAACAAGATGTGGTACCTGCAGCTGAGCTGGCCCCATCAAATTTCATGAACACACCAGGAGGTCATGGACCATATGCTACTATTCATGGATTCTATGACCCAGGTTGGGCTATTTCCAGCAGATCTAGTCATATCTCAAGCGGAGGGGGGAGCGCAGACCCCTACCGTTTATGCTCCAGGGCATGTTATTGTCGTTTATCTGACCCAGTTGCACTACCTATATGCGGAGCTCATCCAGTTGTAGAAGTTAGAAAAGAGACCAGACCGACCACGACTGTTAAGGAGCAGAAGCGTTGGACAGGTGGACTAGGCATCATCCTCCTGTCTTTGGCGATGAGAGGTCAG
This sequence comes from Nicotiana otophora, assembly GCA_000715115.1. NCBI lineage: Eukaryota > Viridiplantae > Streptophyta > Magnoliopsida > Solanales > Solanaceae > Nicotiana > Nicotiana otophora. The sequence goes on along the minus strand of AWOL01S0161463.1, from coordinate 17,887 downwards.
AGGAAACACATGATTTCATTTACTGTTGCAAGGAGAGGCTGGGTAATATAGTAGTATTAGAGTCCAACGGTGTTGACTTCACCTTTCAGCTAGAGGGCATGGCCCGAAGATGGTGGCAGACTTACCTCCTGAGCGGGCCAGCAGGTTCACCTCCCTTGACTTGGGATAAGTTCACACATCTTTTCTTGGATAAGTATACTCCACCTTCAGAGAGAGAGGATCTTTGGGGTTAGTTTGAGCGGCTCTAATAGGGTCATACGTCTGTGACCGATTAAGAGGCGATATTCACTGACTTTTATCATCATGCAGCTATTATACTCCCCACGGATGCATAGAGGTGCGGAGGTTTATTTCAGGTCTATATACTGAGATTAAGGTTTCTATGGCCCACAAGGCATAGATGGGGACCTCATTCCTACAGGTTGTGGATAAAGCTCGGAGGATCGAGCATATCTGCAACCACATCAGAAATTTTGTACCGAGGGATAAGCAGCCTCAGCATTTTGGTGGATTTAGTGGCGCTCCGTCTAGGGGAAGGGATTAGTTAATGAGGGGTCAGCCTAGTAGGTCCATGCATTCAGCACCACTACTGCTCGGAGTGCTCCAGCATGAACCTACTTCAGTGCTATTCTAGAAAGTACTTATTGTCCTCCGGCTGTTCAGGGTTCCTCCAGTGTGTATTTAGGCTATCAGGGTCAGACTGCGAGCCAGCAGTTCACCATTCAGAGAGGTTTGTTTTGAGTGCAGGGAGTTAGGCCACGTGAAGAGGTTTTGTCCCAGGCTTCGGGGCAAGGTAGTACAGCACGACCATCAGCTCATAATTACCATACCGTCAGCCCGCTAGCCCAGAGGCGGAGGCCATGTGGGTAGGGGCTACCTTAGAGGTGGAGTCCAGTTAGGTGGCGCTCCGGCTAGATTCTATTCTTTCCTTTCCAAGCCATAGGCGCCTCTGATGTAGTGAACACATGTACTATTTCTGTCTACCGTGGAGATGATTCAGTATTATTTGATCCAGGGTCTACTTATTCCTATGTCTCTTCTGTATTTTCTCCCTATTTGGATGTATCTCGTGGTCCTTAGGTGTTCCTGTATATTTGTCCATGCTAATAGGTGATTTTGTTGTTGTGGATCGGGTTTACCGGTCCTCTATAGTGACTATCATTATGAGACCTGATTTTGAGGTTATCTTGGGCATGGACCGGTTGTCTTTGTACCAATCCATTCTCACTTTCCATGCCAAGACTATTACATAGGCGATGCCTGAGTTGCCTAGATTGGAGTAGAGGGGTTCATCTATTGGTCCTTCGAGTTAAGTTATTTCTTTTTAGAAGGCTCGACATATGATCGAGAAGGGTTTTCTGGCCTATCTAGCCTTTGTCGGGATACTACTGCGGAGACTCTTACGATAGATTCATTACCGGTGGTATGGGAGTTTTCTGATGTCTTTCCTGTTGATCTACCAGGTATGACACCGAATCAGAATATTGATTTCGACATTGATTTGGTGCCAGGAACTCAATGTATGTCTACTTTGCCTTATCGCATGGCTCCAAATGAGTTGAAGGAGCAGGTTCAGGAGTTGCTTGAGAAGGTTCTTCAGGCCGAGTGTGTTGCCTTGGGACGCACAAGTATTATTTGTGAATAAGAAGGATGAGAGTATGCGGATATGCATTGATTACCGCTAGCTGAACAAAGTCACCATCAAGAATAAGTACATATTGTCGTTCATTGATGATTTGTTTGATCAGCTATAGGGTGCTAGAGTATTTTCGAAGATAAACTTTAGATCTTGGTATCATCGGTTGAAGATTCATGCTTTGTATATTTTGAAGACGGCTTTTCAAACTAGATATGGGTACTATTAGTTTCTAATGATGTCCTTCGGCTTGACTAACACCCAGGCATTTATGGATTTGTTGAATTGGGTGTACATCCCATATCTTGACTCATTTATCACTGTCTTTATTGATGACATATTAATCTACTCACGTAGTATGGAGGAGCACAAACAACATTTAAGGTTAGTGCTTCATACCTTGCAGTAACAAAAACTATATGCTAAGTTGTCCAAGTGCGAGTTTGGTTAGATTCCATGATTTTCTTGGGGCATGTTGATCTGCACAAAATATGCAGAAATGTATTATGAGTACACCACGGTCGGTACCCAGCAAGTATCAAGACTAACCTCGATGATGTAGTGACAAGGTCAAGTTATACAATGCTCATTAGTCAAATAACATCTGCAATAAGTCAAGATAGACAATAAAAGTATAACAGGGAACAACGACAATAACCTTATCTGAATAAATGATAATAGCTCAAAACAAACAGATGCTCAGTTTCAACAACAAATCATCACAAAGAACTCACACAAATGGCATCTCGTGCCCACATTATCATCACAATAACAATAGCCACACGTATCATGCTGCCCTGACAATAACACAATAGCCACATGTATTACTCTGCCCAGACAATATCTAAATAGCCACATGTATCACTCCGCCCAGATAATATCACAATAGCCACACGTATCGCTTCGTTCTGAAGATATCACAATAGCCACATGTATTATTCCGCCCGGATAATATAACAATAGTCACTCATATCACTCAACCCGGAAAATATCACAATCGTCACTCTTAGTACTCCACACAATCAACAATAGTGAAATGCCACCCTTATAATCAACCACACAACATGCCTACATGTGCAACAATATCACAAAGAGAACATTAACAAAGTTTCATCACAATTATGAGATCATAATTTATCAACAAGGTGCATACAGACATCAAAATGGTAAATACGGATGTATTGTTAATAAATAAGGTATTATTGTCACTAAAACATATGTAATGATGTCGTTCACATAGCCACAAAGTGATGGAGCATGTTCCATATACAATCCATCTCCAAAATAAGGCATATTAATAGCATAAGGTCTACTCTAGTCACCGACCACACATTGCTTATCACACAACACAAATAATCAATCAAGGCCAAATCCTAATGGGTATTCTCCCACACAAGGTTAGGCAAAATACTTACCTCAAAATAAGCTAAAGCAGTACCCTAAAAATCCCTTTCCGCATGAATCAATTACAGGATGACTCGAATCTAGTCAAAACAACTTAATAATATCAATACAAGCCATAGAAAATAAGCCCAAACGATAAAGCTACGATCTTGGTTCAATTATGCAAAGTCAACCCAAAAGGTCAACCCCAGAACCACACCCCCGAACCCTACCAAACTCATAATTTCCAAATACCCCATTTAAATATGAGTCCATCCATACTAATTTCATCCAATTCAGACCTCAAATCGATCTTTAAATCATCAAATTTCATTTAGAAAAGTTTTAACTAAAATCGCAAAATTTCTCACTTAGATTCATCAATTAAATGCTAAAAAAAAGGTAGAACCATGAATAATAACCTAATCCGAGTAAAAAATACTTACCCAATCCAAATCGCGAAAATCCCCTCCAAAATCGGCCAAATCCGAGCTCTCTAACTCAAAATGTGATAAATGGAATTAAGCCCTCATCCAAGATATATTCTGCCCAGTCTTTTCGCTTCTGCAATCATTCAGTCGCATATGCGACTACGCATCTACGAAAAATTCATCGCAGATGCGGACTTCACTTAAGTCCCAAAAATTCCGCTTTTGCGGACCTACAAGCGCTCCTGCAAAGCCAATTCTGCGGACCAAAATGTGCACTTGCGGTCGCGCTTCTGCGCACACATAGCGGCACCTGCAGAAACCTCTGAGCTCAGCCAATACTGCATATGCGGTCCTTTGTCCGCTTCTGTCGACCCGCACCTGTGGACCAATGTCGCAGGTGCGAAAGCACCAGAACTAAGCTACCAAAACCACCCCAAATGATCTGATGCCCATCCAAAGCTCACCCGAGGCCCCCAANAGAAACCTCTGAGCTCAACCAATACTGCATATGCGGTCCTTTGTCCGCTTCTATCGACCTGCACCTGTGGACCAATGTCGCGGGTGCGAAAGCATCAGAACTAAGCTACCAAAACCACCCCAAATGATCTAATGCCCATCCAAAGCTCACCCGAGGCCCCCGGGACCCCGTCCAAATACACCAACCAATCCCAAAACATAATACAGACCTACTTAGGGCCTCAAATCACACCAAACAACACCAAAACCACGAATCACACCTCAATTCAAGCCTGATGAACTAATAAACTTTCAACTTCCAAAACTCTTGTCGAACCATATCAAATAAACTCGGAATGAGCTCAAATTTTGCATGCATGTATTAAATTACACAACGTACCTAAACTTCTAGAACCAAAATCTGAACCCAATATACACAAAGTAAACTTTGGATCAGACCTATCAACCTTCCAAACCTTCAACTATCCAACTTTTGCCAATTCAAGCCAAAACATCCTAGGAACCTCCAAATCAAAATCCGAACATACGCCTAAGTCCAAATTCATCATCTGAACCTAATGGAACCATCAAAACTCCAAATCCGATAACAAATACAAAAGGTCAAACTTGGGCAACTCTTCCAACATAAGGCCTCCAAATTGAGAATCATCCTTCAAAATCAATCCCGAATCACCCGAGAACCAAAACTGACCATACACGCAAGTAATAATTAATCATGAGAAGCTACTCAAGACCTCAAACCCCGAACGAAATGCAAATGCTCAAAATGACAGGGTCGTTACATTCTCCCACACTTATACATATGTTCGTCCTCGAACGTACCAAGAGTCATTCCAAAGATATCAAAATCACTATATAATCTTATCATACACATGCTCAATGGTGATCCCACGTCACCTCAAAACATATAAGCCTGACAACACAACCTAAACAAAGATTTTACTCAACCTTAGCCCATAAACCTTCGAACCCAAATCTCTAAAATTTAAAGCCCATCCTAAGACCTGGAACTTGAATCTATAAACAGTATAAGTCTAAACAAGTTGCACCAAGCAATAACCTTACTCCAAGACACAACCACATGCCACATAATCAACATACTCATAGTAATATCCTTCGACTATCATAGCTGCTCATTACTAAACCCGGTAGTGGTAACACATCTCATATCAACTAAAACCTTGTTCCAAACCTTCTCAATACCGCTAATGATATAAGAAACAAGAGGAAACTCATAATCACTCACCCAGCCAATGAGTCATGAGTTCGCTCGCCTGGCCAGTACCATGCCAAACTCTACGCTGATTAATGACATTCTTATCCAATCATACCTTATCCAAGTTCGATTGCGCTAATTCCAGGTTCAATGATCTCATCTCACCCCACACAAGTTGTTCGACCGAAAAGCCACACCAAATGCCCCCCGGTCACATATGACACAAATCTGAAAATCCTTAAACACCACATATATATCTTGAACTCATAAGAACCTCTTCGAGAGTCACTCATCTCACCCCAATATCCAATATGCACCGACCAACCCAAGCACTACCAGTACATGAATGTCCAAAATAAGAAACCAAGTATTTACTTTCCTTGCACAATACGTCCACAATGAGTTTCAAACCTAAATAATCTCAAGACCCTTACATACCCATAAAGTGCAGTTCATCATACATTAATTGATCTCTTGTTCAACATCATACTAGAAAGCATCCTTTTCTAGTCATGGCTAACCTACGAACTTCCCTTCGTCTAGAAACTCATAATACACAAGACCACGTAATCCGATTGTCGATAGTAGACTCCCCCACTTGGATCGAATCCAAAGAACATATTGTTTGAAACCCGTAGTAATATTCCTTCATAGCAGTACCGATCATGCATTGTTGATCAACTTAATACTTCATAAACCTACTCAACACTAATCATAAAACACTCCAAGAACTCTGCAATGTGCATATTCACCCTTGTGACGGCTATGCAACCTTCCTCATGTTATCCGAAATGGTAGTATATGCATTCTGCTGAATAGATTCCTTACGGGAACCACACAGCCTCAAATCTCCTCGTGGGAGATAACCCACATGCTTAGACTTTAAGCGAAATCGCTTTATGGCTCTACTATTGTCACAACCGTTATGCAACCAACCCTTTCGAGTCCACACCCGTCAACCAAGAAACAACTGAAAGACCTACCAACACATCTACACCCAATTCTGGACAACATATCAAAACGATGATCAAGCACGTGTTGCCCCTCATAGCGACCGTACAAGGGTGACTAACATGGTCCATCATAATAGCGTCTCCCAAAGAATATAGACACATAAACAAGAGTATCCAAAGAATCACGAGACATACCCAAACATGAAGCAAAGATAGGACGACACATATAAAATAGCAGAACCCGGATAAATAAAATTGATGTAACTCTATGATAGATCGAAACAATACATGTAGCGTTAACATCTGATATAACCGCCTCGACCCTACCAAGGAAAGCATAACAACGGGCATGATCTCCTCCTCTAGGACGTCCTCTATCTACATGTCCTCTACCTCTAGCTGACTGTGTAGTGGAGTAGCAACTCGAGTGGAACCCATAGCCTGAGTACTCTGATGAAGTCCACCTCTTTGAAGTCTGGGACAATCTTTCATGTGTGCCTAGTATCATCACACTCAAAACGATCCCTCTGCGGACGTGGCCGCTGGTACTGAGTTTGTGTTGGATGACTAGAATAACTGCTATAGGAGCCACATGAAGTAGGCGCACTGAAAGATGGTTGTCTGATACGAGTACCCTAGCGTCCTTGGATATCTGTAGCACTATGGGTAACCTTAAATGCGGACTGAACTGGCCAATTGACAGAGCCTCCGCCATGATGAGCCAGAGCTGAAGGGTAGAATCCACTAAATCCTATAGGACCTCGAGGCCTCTTGGACTCCCTATCCTCCCTCTTATGGCCATGGATACGCTCCAACCTCTTATCAATCTCCATAACCTGATGAAATGGAGTATCAGTCTACAACTCCCATGATATCCCAAATCTTAGACTATAACTGAGTCCCTCAATAAAGCTGCGGACCCTCTCTCTAACAGTGGAAAACAAAGCAGATGCATGACGAGATAACTTAGAAAATCTCATAGCATACTTGGACATATTCAAAGTCTCATAGTGCAACTACTCAAACTCGGTGCGTAACGTATCCATGAGGGTCTCTGGAACGAACTCCTTAAAAATAGATCGGTGAATTGAGCCCAAGTAAGTGGATTTGCATCATCTTGCCTACTCTCCTCGTAAGCCTACCACCTTCTATATGCCGACCTTGTTAGCTGGAAATTGGTAAGGTCGACCCCGCTCAACTCCACTATGCCCATAGTGCGTAGAATACGATGACTTTGGTCTAGAAAACCATGTGCATCCTCAGAAGTCATTCCACTTAAAGTAGGACAAAAATATCTCTTGAACCTCTCTAACCTCTTTTGATCCTCCTCTGACGCCACTGGCCTAACCTCTGGCTGAACCACTATCACGGGTTGCACCGGCATAACACCCGGAGCCTGATCAACATGTTCTCGTTGCTTTGAAGTACGGGCGACGGGAGTCTGAGCTCCTCCCCCGGCCTGTGAAGTAGCTGGTGAAACCGGGATCAATCCCGTCTGAGCCAAGGTACCGAGCATGATCAGTAAATGTGCCAAAGTCTCCTGTAGTCCAGGGGTAGCAACAAGCGCCTCAGGTGCATGCTCCCCAACCGGAGTTACTAGTGGCTCCTCAGTTGCTGCTTCGGCAGCTGCTCTAGCTATAGCACGTGCCCCTTCTCGGCCTCTACCTCGGCCCCAGCCTCTTGCGGCTCTAGCAAGGGAAACAGGTGTCTGCTCAGCCAATCCGATATGCATGTTCTCACCATCTGTGATAGAATAAAAAGACAGAGTCTCAGACTCCAAAATCCACAAATCTGCACGATAAGGAATGAAAAAAGTAAATTTTTCCAAATAGTTCCGTAGCCTCTCGAAGATAAGTACAGACGTCTCCGTACAGATTAACAAGACTCTACTAAACTTGCCCGTGACTCGTAGAACATATGAACATAGAGCTCTGATACCAACTTGTCATGACCCAAATCCCACCATAGGGGTTGTGATGGCACTTACTCTTTAAAACTAGGTAAGCCGGCCACTTATCAATTTTTAAATCAATAAAGGCATGATGTAATGAAACAAAGTTTAACATAAATGTAGAAATAAAAGTGATATAGGCCAACATGACAAAAATCACAATATACTCTCAGAACTAGGTAGTATAGAGTCAGCTCTAATTAAATCCATTCAAATATCTCATAATACAATATAGTTCGAATAGAGAATTGACAGTAAAAATGTAAAGAAAGGACTCCAAGGACTACGACGATCGAAGAAGCTCTACCTTGAATCCTCGTGATCAAGAAGCACTCACTACATAGGTCCGCTACCTCCAACATCAGGATCTGCATAAAATGTGCATAAGTGTAGTATGAGTACACCACGGTCGATAACCAGTAAGTATCAAGACCAACCCTAGTGAAGTAGTAACGAGGTCAAGTCATGCGATACTCACTGGTCAAAATAACATGTGCAATAAGTCACGATAGACAACAAAAGTTTAACAGGGAACAACGACGGTAACCTCATTAGAATAAATGATAACAACTAAAAACACGTTGAGGCTCTGTTTCAACAACAAATCATCACAAAGAACTCACACAAATGACATCTCGTGCCCACATTATCATCACAACAATAATAGCCACTTGTATCACTCTGCATTGACAATAACACAATAGCCACCAGTATCACTCCGCCCTGACAATATCACAATAGCCACCCATATAACTCCATCCAGACAATATCACAATAGCCACCCGTATCGCTTCACTCAGACAATATCACAATAGCGACCCATATTACTCCGCCCAGACAATATCACAATAGCCACCCATATCACTCTGTACGGACAATATCACAATAGTCACCTGTATGACTCCGCACAATCAACAACAGTGAAATATCACCCTTATACTCTGTACAACAACAATCAATCATACAACATGCCTACATGTGCCACAAAGACAACAGTACCAAGGTTTCACTACTGGAAAATGGGCATATGGAAACAGCAGGAAAAATGTTTCAAAAGATAGGTAAATCGTTGCAATAGATATATTGTAACATTTAGTGACCGTCCCATCCACTCGCGTGCCAATAGATCTAGAGCAACGGTTCTTGCGACGGTTGACCACACCGTTGCTATAGGGACAGCTATCGCAACGGTTTTTCCTCTGTCTAAAGCAATAAGTATTCATTTCAATTGCAACGATTTAAAATCGTTATGATAGAGTTTAATGCAACGTTTGTAAACTGTTACCATACTATTTACTACAATGGTTGGAAACTGTTACCATATAATTTATTGCAACAGTTATGTAAAGCTATTGCAATGTTTATTTACAGATATTCTAACGGCTTCATTACGCTACTGTAACAGTTTTATTTCTATTGCATCGATTTGAATTGCCTATTGCATTGGTTTGTCGTACTTCTTGGAACGGTTTGCAAGACCTATTGGAACAATTTAGATTGTCTATTGCAGTGACATTTGTGCTTATTGCAACATTTCTATTAGGCTATTGTAACAGTTTAATTGACATTATTGCCCTGGTTGTAAATAACATTTACTTATGTAAATATTTGTAATAACCTAGAAATTATATAAATAAAAAGATAAAGCACTTCATAATCAATACTATCCAATAAGCTAATAATAAACATAATAGCAAAATATTTTAACACAATCACATAAGTTTTACAGTTTAACACTTCAAAAGTTAAAGTTTCAAAAGTTGATAACAAAATATTCCTAGAATGTCGACAACAATTCAAATTTCTTCTTAAGTAAAGTCACTATCTCTATCTTCCCTTTATTCAGTTGCTCCACCTACAAAAGAGGATAAATAAAGTCATCATCCTTCAAAGGTTGGTTTACCATTAAAAGAATGGGTATAGTCCATGAACAATGCATAAAGCACAAAGTTTCCAGGAGAAAGAAACAAGTTCACAAAAATGAAGAATCCAAAGTTCAGTAACAAATCTAAATCAGCAAAACCAAAACTTGTAAGCTTATGCATTCAGGCAAGTTGAGAGTTGTGTAGCCAACCTAACTAATAGTTTTCAACTTTTCATTTTTGTTTTTGCATGTAACAATCTAGAAAACAGTGGGTTGCTCTAGTGGTGAGCACCCTCCACTTCCAACCAAGAGGTTGTGAGTTCGAGTCACCCCAAAAGCAAGGTGGGGAGTTCTTGGAGGGAGGGAGCCGAGAGTCTATCGGAAACAGCCTCTCTACCCCAGGATAGGGGTAAGGTCTGCATATACACTACCCTCCACAGACCCCACTAGTGGAATTATACTGGTTTGTTGTTGTTGTTGCATGTAGCAATCTAAAGTGGATACATTTCATGTGAAGCATAGCAAAAACAATCAAGCAAAATACATATCGAAACATAATTTTTTCAATATTGACTTCGAAAAAATATTACAACATAGCTCATATCAGACTAACAATGGACAACGGAAGCTCCATGTTATCTATTTGCCCAAAAGAATTATGATAATACTGGAAAGGGCACACTTTTTAACAAACATTATCACTTCACCCAAACATGAATGATCCATTCGGACATATTTTGGATTCTTGAACTTGTTCCACTTAACCTGGAGTAAAGAACAGGTATAACTATATAACGTAGTAAATTATTTCATTGTGCTAAAAACTTGCAATAAGATGGACAAACACAATAGTCATTCATTATCTTCCACGGCTACAACTTGCTATGGACTTACATTTTCATCCAACAACAAAAAATATTGTTGTGATATCAACCTACTGCAGTTGGGATTAAGCCTAATGAACATAAGAGCAGCTTATTTGTCAACTTCAACCCATAATTTCCAAACATAATACCTAAAGGTCACAAAAATGCCAAATTGAGGGAATACAAACAGCATAAAAATAACATTTTAATAAAAAAGGTGGCACAAGAACCATACATAGACTAACTCAATAACATTAGCAAATTTTTCAGCTTTTAGCAGCTCTGCAGAAACATATGCATTCAGTTATTAGCAACTTTACAGACCAAATTCTCACTCAAAATAATATAGAGAGCAGCTGCCAGTACAGGAAATCCAGAACCATATGCATTCAGTAAATTTCTTTCTTGGTACAAGTAAATAGGCAAGATTATAATATCCAAACAATACACAAAGAACTATACAACAACAAAGAGCCGTCAAGGCAACCACAAAATTATACAACGACAAAGGGCCAGAGGCGAAGTTAAAAAATGAATAGACTAACCAGAATTAGCCGTCTTACTAACTTCCCTCTAAAACAATAGAACAGAGAGAGAGCAGTGGTAGAAAAGCAACAGAAGGAGGAGGAGGAGAAGAAGAATAATATGGAGAAGGAAGAAAGAAAGAAAGAAAAGAAGGGGTGTAACCAAAAAACAAAATACAACCATGTTCTCACAAAACAAAAGTTAAAATAAATCCTGAAAACTTGGCAAAGAGTAAACTTATATAAAGCTAATAAGACCATCAAAAAGCAGACATCTTTAGGTAAAACT
>AWOL01S0161458.1:0-26518 GCA_000715115.1 Nicotiana otophora | reverse complement strand
GGTCATACCTGTAACCCTGTAACTGAGGTGGCAGAGGCCTAGGTGGCCGTCTGAAGTACTGGGGCCTATAACTACCCTAAGGCTGTTCCTGAGACCTGGGAAATCTCATCCTCTTATGCTGCCCTTGCTCAGTCCTCTCTGTACCCTGATGCCGACGCCTACCCCTTTCTATATTTTGGGCAAATGCCTGAATCAAGGAGATATCCATACTATCCTGCAATGCAGCGGTGGCACATTCCTCGGTCAACTCTGGGGCCAACCCTGCTATAAATTTGTGGATCCTATCCCGCATAGTAGCAACTATGGATGGTGCATATTTGGTTAATGAGTCAAAACAGAGACTATACTCTCGAACACCCATATTGCCCTACTTGAGGGCTAGAAATTGATTGACCCGAGCCTGTCGGATCTCCCGCGGTAGGTACTGGTCAAGGAAGGCATCTGAAAATTCACCCAAACAGCTAGAGGTGCATCACGTCCCCTGCACCTCTCCCATCCCTCGTACCAAAGGATGACTATATCTTAGAGTCGAAAAGCTGCTAGCTCAACTGCCTCTTTCTCCGTGGCATGCATAACCCGAAAGATCTTGTGAAGCTGATCTATGAAATCCTACGGGTCCTCCCTCTGATCTGTCCCCGTGAACTTTTGGGGAGTCAAAGCAATAAACTCTCGAACCCTTGAACTCCCAGACCCCTCAGAAGATCCTGCACTAGCTGATGCCCTATAGCTGCCAACTGTGTCAACAAATGTACCGCACTCCTCAAGTCCTGATCTGATGGAAGTGGAGGGGGAACTATGTGCGGTATCCCTAGGAATCTCCTCAGGTGGTAGAGGAGCCAATAATGGCTGAGTAGGGGTCTCGTAGTGGGCCTCAGACTAGGCCCCATCTAGTGGGGGTACCCTGCTGGTCCCCTCACCTGCTGCTCTATCTCTCCTCTGGCTAGCCGTAGTCTTCCTAGTCACCGTCATCTGTGTATGCAAACACCAACACATAAGTTTAACTCAAATTTCCTATAACTCAGTTCTACAGCACGATTTAGATTTGGAAGAAGGGTAACCAACTCCTAAATGCCCTCTAGTTCCCTACTTATATAATGTGGTGCACAACACATCTATAAAACAAGATCCTACTAGACACGACTTGCAGACTTCCTAGGACAAAACTGCTCTGATACCAAGTTTGTTACGCCCCGAACCTAGGGGCGAGACCGGCACCCAGTGCCTCACTTAACATAGCATACCAACTTGAGACTGAGGGATTCTGAACATACAATGTCATACTTTGGCCACGGGGCCACATTGCAAGACAATTTGCGAAGCAAAATATAAAACAAAACGGAAGCTATCTTTGACTAAACATCAATATAAAGATGGGCCGACAAGGACGTCATAACTATTACAGCTGACAAACCAACAAAATATACATACAAAACCTACAAGCCCAACATGCTGTACTAACTGACAAGATATGTCTACAAGCCTCTACTTATGGAAGTACTGTGATCGGAACATGGCCCCGACCTACCCATAACATATATACATAATATGTACACAAAACCCTAGACCCGACAACTCCGAAGGACGTGGAGCATACCGACAGGCTAAACTCGGGCAACACCTACTGGGGAGGTCTACCCGTCTGTCTATCTGAACCTGCACACATAAAATACAACATCCCCAGAAAAGGGACATCAGTACAAAATAATGTACCGAATATGTAAGGCAATAAAATAATTGAAAGCTGAAACTGAATTGATAATATAATAAGTGAAAGTAACTGGGAGTCAAAGATGATCTAGAGATATACTTACCTGCTGATACTGACTCAACTTCTTCAATATAGTAAGTAAAATAAATGTCCGGCCCTATAAGGCTCGGTACGTGTAACTGCTCGGCCGTAGTAGGCTCGCTCATAGGCGATCGCCCATACTAGGCTCTGTATCTCGGCCATCCCGGACTCACTCATAGGTGCTCGGCCACAGTAGGCTCGGTATATAACTTACCATCTAATCAGAGGTTGGCCAATAGGGGCCTACCCACCGATTATAGCTCGATGGTGGTGAAAATACTGTAATACTGTATATATATAGACCCTCTGCTCTCTTGACTGGAAGAAGACAATACTCAATTGAATATAATATCTTGATAATGGAGAATACTTAAACTTATGAGACTAGGATAATGTATATAAATTCGGGAGTATGAACTTCTCTTTATGCCTCGTTATCAAACACATGTAGTTACGAGATCATGCCAAAATGAAGGAAGGACTTAGCCTTAACATACCTTATCACAATCTTTCCAATCACCAAGTTTAAATCGCCTCTTCGCACCTTAATCTACAACAACGATAATAATACTATCATTAAGTTACGAAAGGTAATACTATCGCACAACGAACGACAAACTTATTTTGTATTAAAACGGGCAGCATCTCCCCTATAATCCTTACTTCCTCCAAATTCAAGATAACATCAATAACACAAGAACACAATGATAACAACATATATACATTATTTTCCAATCTTATATACACCATAAAACACTACAAAATAGCCCAACACACCCCAATCTCTTCATACATAAAATGATCACCGTAGTAGTGTCAAATAGCCTGAAAAGGTTACGACGAACGACTAGCCCACCACCCTGAATTTATGTGGTGTTTCTCCACACCTTTCCTCCTCCAAAACTCCACAAAACAGTAGTAAAACATGCAGCCCAACATCAGTACAAAACAGTCCACAAGATAGTCTGCTACAAGTGAATAACTCGAACTCACGGCTTCCGATTACCGTCCCGTGAGTTCTTACAAATATAGAACGACTTACTATGCATTTATAGCAGACAAAGATGGACGAAAGAGATCAGTAAACTTACCTTATTTGTTGGATAACTCAGCTCCTATCTTGATTCTTCAAACTCTAGGGTTTACCTCCAAATAGAACTTGAAAGGGAGAGAAAATTAATTAGAGTTTGTGGGCAATATTTGGGAGGATTTTTTCAGAGCTTATGTCTGGTTATTATGCCTATTATTCATCTAATATATGAATGAAATAGGCCTTTAAAAGGCCTCTTTGGATGACCTAAACTGGCCTATTTGCGGACTCTCATTTAAGCAAGTAGGTGACACACCTACTTGTCACCTAGCAGCTTGCACAGTCTTACAAAAACACCTATATCTCTCTAATCCAATGGCATATGGACTAAAAGTTCAATGCATTAGAAACTAGACTAATAGATCTTAAATCTGATAGGTGGAACACCCCATAACTCTAAGTATATTGGGAGAAAATCGCAGTTACATTTGACCTTAAGTTTTAGTAAAACTTTCGAACGTAACTTGTGATGACTTTCATTGATTTTTGTTCCATAACTCGCTTGACTTCAAAACATAATACACGACTATCATACGAATAAAATAACTATATATCATGTTAAGCACCCTAGTCTCACCCCAAAAGTACATGTTATAACATTCCCAACTTGTCGACTTTCGACGAAACATTATTTTCTTCAATTCCTTTAGGTTCTGAACCTTCCAACCCTCTTTGTACGTGTTGTTCATGATCTTCAACATTTGTAACCTCTGAGATAACATGATAAATTTCTTTATATATTTCCAAATATTATCTCATTTTTGGTCTTACATTAGTTTGCTTACGACGCACTTTTACGTACGAAAATGTAGGGTGTAACAATCCCAAATATCCCAAGGCCTAGTGGTGAGCTGCTTCCTGAGCCGTTCTGCAGCCCTTAGAGTCTCAGTTTGTATTTATATTCTTTTTACTTTATTTCGGATAGTAGTTAGAGTTTTGTATATTCTACTAGTTACTCATACACTTGTGACACCAGGGCTTGGCGCACACACTAGTAGACCTTATGATTTTGGAGTACTTATATCGTTATGTTTGCCACTCAGTTGTCTTCGCTTTATTTATTAAATTTTCTACTCCTTAATTTCTTATTAAATAGAATTTAATTACTTGAAAACTTATTAAAAAGAGGAATAACCTGTTTAATTCACTATTGGCTTGCCTAGCAATAACGTTGGGCTCCATCACTGCCCATAGGAGGAATTTGATCATGACTGTCCCGTATGGTGATTTTGGACTTAGGAGCGTGTCCGGATGTTGATTTTTGACTTAGGAGCGTTTTCGAATGTTGATTTGGAGGTCCGTAGGTCATTTCGGCGTGATTTGGCGAAAGTTGAAAACTTAAAGGTTTGGAAGTTTGGAAAGTTTGAATGAGAGTTGAATTTATTGATATCGGAGTTGGATCCTGATTTTGAAAGTTGGGATAGGTCCGTTATGTCAATTATGACTTGTATGCGAAATTGGAAATCAATCGGAGTTATTTTGGTCTGAATCAGCATTACTTTTGGAATTCAGAAGTTCATAATTTTCTTAGGCTTGAATCGATGCGCGATTCATGATTCTAGAGTTGTTTGATGTGATTTGACGCTTCGAGCATGTTCGTATGATATTTTAGGACTTGTTGGTATATTTGATTGAGGTCCCAGTGGCCTAATGTGTAATTCAGATCCTATTCGGCGCATTTTGGAACCTTGAAGATTGCTGAATCTTGTGCTTATGGTGTCCTTATACGCGATCGCCAGTGGATTAACGCAATCATGAAGAATAGTTTGGCACTGGAGGAAATTTGCTCTATGCGATCGTGAGAAGAGGTCTGCGATCGCAGAAGTCTGGTTTTCAGTGAATCGCGAACGCGTGAAGGAGGTCGCGTTAGCGCAAAAGTATTAGGGGGCTGCAGGTCCACGCATTTGGTTCATCGCGGTCGCGTGGTGTGTTCTGTGATCGCATCGCTTGTTGAGGCAGTGTTTTGCGTTCGCGTGTGATCTTCCTCGATTGCGGAGTGTTAATGTGGTCAGCAACATTTTTGTGCTTCGCGAACGCTAGGCATTTTCCGCGTTCGCAAAGAAGAAATCACAGGGCAACAAACTTAAATTGCAAAACGAGGGTTCTATTTAATATTTCATAATTTGGACTTAGAGAGATAGGTGTGAGGTGAATTGTCGGGAGATTTTCAGAGAGATTATTAGGGTAAGAATTCCTAACTCAGTTTTGGTTAAATTACACGAATCTATTGCTGTTTTTATTATCTAATTAGGGATTTGAGTTGGAAATTTGGGAAACATTTGTGAAACTTCTTAGGCTAAAATTTGAGGATTTGTAAGGTGATTTGAGGTCGGATTTGAGTAATTCTTGTATGGTTGGAGTCGTTATCTAATGGGTGTTTGGATTTTGTAATTTTGGTCGGGTTCCGAGGCACGGGCCCGGGTTGCATTTTTGGGTTGACTTTTTAATTCTTTGCAAAGATCGTAATTTTATTATTTGAATTAGCTTCTTATAGTTATATTTATAGTATGATGTTGTTTTGGATATATTCGAGCCGTCCAGAGTTGAATAATCAAGGGAAAGGCCTACTAGTGGATTGATTTAGTATGATTTGAGGTAAGTTGCCTAACATTATGTGGGGGAATTACCCCTTAGGATTTGTGTTGGTTGTGATAATTTTTATATGTGAAAGTCGTGTACGCAAGGTGATGAGTGTGTACACAGGCTAAATATGAAAATTACCGATTTTAGCTATGTAGATTCCTTTCATGCCGTAATTAAGTTAACGTAACATGTTATAGTCATCATTTCTAGTCTATTTTCACATGTCTACTTGTCTTATTCTCTTACATGCTAATTGCCTTACATGTCTAATTGAAGTTCTTGTTTCCTTTATTCCGTATTCATTATTTATTCGTTGAACTCTTTACTTGAAATTGTTAAATCATGGAATATCTTGTTGTTTAAATTAGTATTGAGATATAAAGGCCGTAATTCACATTGAGGCAAAGTGTTAAGTTGTAAAATACCATTCTGTTGAGTTGTTCATTCTGGTTGTTATTGTTGAGATTCTTGTGTACTTTGTGGTTGAGCCATGGGATCTTTACTGTGAAAATACTATTATTGTTTGGTTTCTCTGACAAGTTATGATATTGGACACTTGAGGTGCGATTTATTATACGTTGTGATATTGATACACATGCGGTGGTATAAGGTTTTGGGGTTGAAACACATGCGGTGAGATAATGCGGGCTTGATACGCGTGGCTAGTAAGGAAACTACTAGAAGTCATGCGGTGTGATAAGGTGGGCTACAACGCGGGATGCAATTTCGGGAAAATAGTTTTCAAAGCTAAATGTAAAGGCTCCCGCGGTAATATAAGGAAAGATTGTGATTTATTCTTTTGATTTGAGACTACGAGGTGGTACCTCGGTAGTGACTCTTGTTGGAATTTCTCCATTTTTGCACTTGTCTTTGGTTGTTGTTTTTCTTAGCATATTATTAATTGTTTTCTCCATGTTGCACTAATTGCTTAGTTTCGCGTAGCTAACCTTGATATTCTATTTGTTGTTTCGATTTCATTACTTTCATTATTACACTGCCTTACACTTGTTCAGTCCTTTATTTATTCCAGTAGGGCCTTGACCTGACCTCGTCACTACTCTACCGAGGTTAGGCTTGGCACTTATTGGGTACCATTATGGTGTGCTCATGATACGCTTCTGCACATCTTTTTGTGCAGATCTAGGTACCTCCTACTAGTCCAAGCATCAGTGATTTGAGTCCGTGCATGGAGACTTTAAGGTATACCTGTCAGCGTCCGAAGGCCTCGGAGTCTCCCTCTGCCTAGATTATTTGCTTCCTTATCCTTTATTAGACATTATTGTATAGAGATATTCAATATCACTTCATAGAGTTTGTGACTTGTTTTTCGCCGGGTTTTGGGCAATTATGTATATAGTGAGTTGTGGAGATTTATTTTTATATTAGTTGTTGGATTTTGAGGCTTTAAGTATTATTTTAGTTATCTCTACATAAATGTTAGGCTTACATAGTATTAGAGACTAGGTGTCATCACGACATTCCACGGAGGGAAATAGGGGTAGTGACAAGTTGGTATCAGAGCTCTAAGTTCATAGGTATTATAAGTCACAAGCAAGTTTAGTAGAGTCTCGCGGATCGGTACAGAGACATCTATACTTATCTTCGGGAGGTTCTGGAGATGTTAGGAAAAGTTTAACTTCTTTGATTCCTTATCATGCGAATTTGTTGACTTCGGAATTCTAAATCTCTGTCTTTCTATTCTCTTATAGATGGTGAGGACACGCACAATTGGATAGGATGATTAGACACCCGCGCCCCTACTAGAGCCTCGAGAGGCTAGGGCCTGGGAAGAGACCGAGGTCGGGCAGGTGGTGTAGCCGGAGCAGCGGCCCGAGCTGCTACAGAGGAGCCACCAATAGCTCCAGTTAGAGGGCATGCACCTGAGATGCCTCTTACTACTCCTGCACATCCGGAGACTCTCGCCCAATTTCTGAGCATGTTCGGTACTTTGGCTCAGGCGGGGTTGATTCCACTTGCTCCTGCCACATCTCAGGCCGGGGGAGGAGCACAGACTCCTTCCACCCGTACCCCAGAGCAGTATGTCTAGCTTGACCAAGTCCCAGAGTTCATACTAGTACAACTAGTTGTCCCAGTTCAGCCCAAGGTTAGGGCAACAACTTCTGAGGGGGAGCATATCAGGCTCGAGAGGTACAAGAAGTACCACCCTCCTACTTTCAGTGGGTTAGCTTCAGCGGATGCCCAGAGTTTTCTTGAGGAGTGTTACCGCATCCTCCGTACTATGGGTATTGTGGAGTCGAGTGGGGTTGCTTTCACTATGTTCTAGCTTAAGGGGGCGACATATTAGTGGTGGCGAGCGTATGAGTTCGGTAGTCCGGCCGAGGCAACTTCACTCACCTGGGATCAGTTCTCAAAGATGGTTATGAGGGAGTTTGTTCCCCAGAGTCTTAGGGATGCATGACGCTCAGAGTTTGAGCAGTTGCGCCAGGGTTCTTTGACCGTATCGAAGTATGCAGTCTGGTTCAGTGATTTGTCCAGGCACGTACCATCCTGGTTGCTACTGTCAGAGAGCGAGTTCGTCGATTTATCGAGGGGCTCAAACCTAGTATCAAACTCAGCATGGCCCGAGAGTTGGAAATAGACATCCCACACTAGTAGGTAGTGGAGATCGCTAGGAGATTGGAGGGTATGTAGGCCTGAGAGAGAGATAGGAGAGGGAGGCCAAGAGGCCTTGAGATTCTAGCACATATAGTGGTGCCTGTTCCCTAGCTGTGGCCCGTCATGGTAGAGGTTATATGAACCGCCTTGTTCATTCAGCACTTCCAGCTTCCAGCTGACCAGGACCGAGTCAGTCTCAGAAGCCACCTCCTCCGAGATCTTGTTTTGAGTATGTTGACACTCGTCATATGGTGAGGGATTTCCCCAGACTACTCATGCCTTGCGTATTCCACGGGGCCCTCAGGCTTCTCAAGCCATGGTTTCCGCACCAGTTGCCACTCCATCTGCACAGCCAGCCAGGGATGGAGGTCAGGTAGGTAGAGGTCGCCCTAGAGGGGGAGGCCAGGCCAGATATTATGCTCTTCCTACTAAGACAGAGGCAGTTGCATCCGACGTAGTTATCGCAGGTATTGTTCCAGTTTGTCATAAAGATGCATCAGTCTTATTTGATCCAGGATCCACTTATTCCTATGCATCGTCTTATTTTGCTCCGTATTTGGGTATATCCCATGATTCTTTAGGTTCTCCCGTCTATGTGTCCATGCATGTGGGAGATTCCATTGTTGTTGACCGTGTGTATCAATCGTATTTAGTTGTTCTTGGTGGTTTTGAGACCAGACCCGACCTATTATTGCTCAGTATGATAGATTTGGGTGTTATCTTGGGTATGGATTGGTTGTTACCCTATCATACTATCCTTGATTGTCACGCCAAAATAGTGACGTTGGCTATGCCAGGTTTGCCGCGGTTAGAGTGGAGAGGTACTTTAGATTATGTTCCTGGTAGGGTGGTGTCTTTCCTTAAGGCACATTAGATGGTTAGAAAGGAATATGATGTGTATCTAACATATTTGAGAGATGCCAGTGTTGATACTCCTACCATTGAGTCAGTTCCGGTAGTGAGGAATTATCCAGATGTATTTCCCGCGGATCTTCCGGGCATGCCGCCCGACCGGGATATCGATTTTGGTATTGATTTATTTCCGGGCACTCAACCCATTTCTATTCTTCCATATCGTATGGCCTAGCAGAGTTGAAGGAGTTAAAGGATCAGTTGCAGGAATTGCTTGATAAGGGTTTCATTCGGCCTAGTGCATCACTTTGGGGGTGCTCCGGTACTGTTTGTAAAGAAGAATGATGGTTCCATGCATATGTGTATTGATTATCTCCAGTTGAATAATCCATTGCCACACATTAATGACCCATTTTATCAGCTACAGGGAGCCAGAGTGTTCTCAAAGATTGATTTGCGTTCAAGCTATCATCAATTGAAGATTCGGGAGCCAGATATCCCAAAGACTGATTTCAGGACTTGGTATGGGCATTACCAGTTCCTTGTGATGTCATTTGGGCTGACCAACGCCCTAGCAGCATTTATGCACTTGATGAACAATATATTCCACCCATATCTTGACTCATTTGTCATTGTGTTTATTGATGACATCTTGGTGTACTCCCGGAACCAGGAGGATCATGAGCATCACTTGAGGACCGTTCTTTGGACCTTGAGAGAAAAGAAATTGTATGCAAAATTTTCAAAATGTGAATTCTGGCTTGATTCGGTGGCAATTTTGGGTCATGTAGTGTCGGGTGAGGGGATCAAAGTGGATCCAAAGAAGATAGAAGTAGTGCAGAGTTGGCCCGGACTGTCTTCCGCTATGGAGATCCGGAGTTTTCTTAGTTTGGTAGGGTATTACCGTCAATTCATAGAGAGTTTCTCATCTATTATTGCACCTATGACCAAATTGATCCAGATGGGTGCCTCGTTAAGGCAGACCGAGGAGTCTGAGGAGAGCTTTAAAAAGCTCAAGACCGCTTTGACGACGACCCTAGTGTTAGTGTTGCCTACGGGCTCGGGATCGTATACTGTGTACTGTGATGCATGGCATATTAGTCTCGGCGTGATGTTGATGCAGGATGGTAGGGTGATTGCCTACGTGTCTAGACAACTGAAGGTACATGATAAGAACTATCCTGTCCACGACCTTGAGTTAGCAACTATTGTTCATGCCTTGAAGATTTGGCGGCACTATTTGTACGGTGTCCCTTGTGAGGTCTATACCGACCACCAGAGTCTACAACATCTATTCAAACAAACGTATCTTAACTTGCGGCAGCGGAGGTGGTTATAGTTTCTTAAGGACTATGATATCACTATTCTTTATCATCCCGGAAAGGCCAATGTGGTGGCCGATGCCTTGAGTCGTAAGGTGGAGAGCTTGGGCAGTTTACTATATCTACTGGCAGCGGAGAGGCCATTAGCATTGGATGTTCAGGCCTTGGCCAACCAGTTTGTTAGATTGGACGTTTCGGAGCCGAGTCAAGTTTTGGCTTATGTGGTTTCTCGGTCTTCTCTTTATGATCATATTAGAGAGCGTCAGTATGACGACCCCCATTTTCTTGTCCTCAAGGACACGGTTCAGCACAACAGTGCTAAGGAGTTCACTATTGGGGATGACAGTGTGTTACGGATGCAGGGCAGGCTATGTATGCCAAATGTAGATGGTTTGCAGGAGTTGATTCTTTAGGAGGCTCATAGTTCACGATACTCCATTCATCCGGGTGCCGCCAAGATGTATCAAGACTTGAGGAAGCACTATTGGTGGAGGAGGATGAAGAAGGACATAGCGGAATATGTAGCTCGATGCCTAAACTATCAGCAGGTGAAGTATGAGCATCAACGACCATATGGATTGATTCAGAGGCTAGATATTCCAGAGTGGAAATGGGAGCGTGTTACTATGGATTTTGTTGTCTGGCTCCCACAAACTCAGAGGAAGTTCGATGCAGTTTGGGTGGTTGTGTATAGGTTGACCAAGTCAGCTCATTCCATTCCAGTGGTGATTACTTATTCTTCAGAGCAGTTGTCTCAGGCTTTATTCGCGAGATTGTTAGACTTCATGGCGTGATGGTATCCATCATCTATGACCGAGGCACGCAGTTTACATTAGGGGTGTTCATAAAAACCTGAAAAACCGATAAAAACTAAAAACCGAACCAAAAAAACCGATACATTTTAGATTTTGTTTGGTTTTGGTTTTGAATTTTAAAAATCGATCAAATTTGGTTTTGTTTTAGTTTTAATAAAAAATAACCGATAATACCAAACCAAACTGACTATAGAAGTAGCTATTTAAATTTATTATTATACCTCTATATATGTATATTTTTATATAAAGTTTCTAAAATTTTATGGTACATATTAGTCATTTATATTTTTAGTCTAGTTCTTTGCTATTATAATAATCTTTTAGTTTGATTGGTAATTAAATTATTTATCACTATTTGATTTAATTATCATCAATATATCTTGGTAAATGATAGATTTCTCAAAGATAAATTGGTTTGTTAGTGTTACGTTGAAAATGTACTCGACGAAATATGTGTTTGGTAGTGTATGTCTCATATTTAAGAAAAAGACCCGATAAATAACCGAAAAACCAAAACAATGATAAAAACTAATAAAGAATCGACTTAATTGGTTTGGTTTGGTTCCAATACTTGAAGAACCGACTTACTTGGTTTGGTTTCTTTTTAGAGTATAATCGATCCAAACCAAACCATGAACACCCCTAGTTTATATCACGGTTCTAGAGGGCCGTACACCATGAGTTAGGCACGCTGGTTGAGTTGAGTACAACATTTCACCTCAGACGGACGGACAGTCCGAGCGCACTATTCAGATATTGGAGGATATGCTTCGTGTGTGTGTGATGGAGTTTGGGGGTTCTTGGGATCAGTTCTTGCCGCTTGCGGAGTTTGCCTACAACAACATCTACCAGTCGAGCATTCAGATGGCTCTAGATGAGGCTTTGTATGGGAGGCGGTGTCGGTCTCCGGTTGGTTAGTTTGAGCCGAGTGAGGCTAGGCTATTGGGTACAGACTTGGTTCAGGATGCTTTGTAAAAGGTTAAATTGATTCAAGATCGGCTTCGCACAGCCCAATCTATGGCAGGAACTATTGTGGGAACTGAGGATGATGGTGGAGGTATGGCTTCAACACTAGATGAAGGCTTGGCCGAAGTGGATGGAAGATCAACTGCCTCTTCAACTACCACCGATGGCTCATCAGACTGGCCTGTGGTGGTAGACGCTGTCCCCTTTTCTTAGGGTTGTGTGCATCCATCAGTGAGTACCATGAGAAGGCTTATTCGGCCTCACCTTTGTGTCAAAATCCCTCGGCTTTACCTTTGCATCCGTGAGATACTCTGTATTGGTATTGGGATACATGTAGGATGTGTCAGCTTGCCGAGTGACTACAGAGATGTTGGACAACATCACTACACCCACATTGATAGGGTACCCATCCATAATGGAAGCAACTAGAATAGCTCGAGGGATCGAAAGATATGCCTCGTTCTGGCACGGGTCTAGTCTGTTGCATACAAAGGTTGGCCACCCTTTTGCCTCAAAGCTCAGCGTACTCTTGTGAATAGAAACCCATGCTGTGATCCATGGTGGTGGTGGCCCAGGAGCTGCTAGAATCTCTGCTACCAAGGACGAGCTGCATCTCCAAGTGCACATTTGTTTAAGTACTCTGTGGGCTCGACATCATCAAACCCCAAGTAAGTGTTCAATGTGTGATGATCAAATCGCACTTTAAGGTTCCTCACTTTAGTCACCTCTGTCCCTTTCTTGATATGCACCACATTGGTGTAGAATTCCAGGACAAGGTACTTCTTCATATCCACCACGCTTTGGGTAAACCACATCCACCCTTTGCATTCCCGAAACTTCCTCAAAACTGTGGGGTTATACTTTTCTAAATCTTTAAACTAAAATTGTCACTCAAGAGTGAGCGACCTCACTGGCCACCAATCATGCAAGCTGGAGAAAGCAGCCAAACTGACAAATTGATCCTCCCACACTTCATTCTTCTTCGATCACTCAAGGCCGACAACTGTAGCATCTCCCCCTCTACCATCATCGGGGATGTCCTGAACTGATGTCTCTGGTGCCTGGGGGACAGGTGTAGTAGAAGGCTCAGAAGCCTGACTGGCACTCTCCGAACGCTCGGAAGTGTTGTGTGATCTGGATGACTCGTCCCTGAGCTGATACCTCTCTGGCGGCTTTGACTAGACAACCGGCTACTCATGTACAGAGGTTGTGTTTCCCTCTGATGCTTCCCTAGATAGGGCATAAGAACTGGTCTCGGAAAGGTCTGTACCTCTCCCTCTGCCGGCTGCTATTTCCTTTCTGATTTCCTGCTGTTGGGCACTAGGTAAGGGTCTCTTCCCTCGTCCTCGAGAAGGTTCACCCCTTCCTTTTGAAGTGTCACCTCTGCCTCAAGATCGAACCATTTTCTGTACCAAGCAAAGACGATTGTTAGATGCACTTCAAGTTCAGACATACAATGAATGTAAGGACACACCATAAGATAGGAACACAGTTGAAACATGTCTGCAGGGTAGGGATTTGCAGTTCGCATATTTTTCATTGCGGCCGCAGAATGGTACTTGCAGACCACACAATTCTCATTTGCGGCCGCAGAATTGGATTGCGGTCGGCACATTTCTCATTGCGGCCGCAACTTAGATACTACCAATATACCAACTCCGTGATAACAGAGAATTGGCTCTTTTGTGGCTGCAACCTATTTTCTGCGGTCCGCATAATTTATTTTGCGGACGCACAATTTGTTTTGCGGCCGCATATGTGAGTCACCAATTCGACAACTCTCTGATCAAATGAAATAGGCTGTTTTGTGGCCGCAATGGGATTTCTGCAATTCGCACAAATTTCTTGCGGCCGCAGAACCATTCCTTACTAAAGTACCCTAGACTTAACTTCTGCGGACCGCATAATTTCTTGTGCGGCCGCAGATTTCAAACAATGACGAACACGCAGTGCATTTGCCTAAGGCTTGCTATTTTTGCATAGTTTTGACATGGAAACAACATATAAGCATGAAAATCTATTGACCCATTCCCCCTAGAGCATTTTCCAGGCTACCCACTACAGATTTACCCCACATGGTTGTTCAATTAGACTAAACATACAAATGGTCTAAGGTTTTACTAAAACTCTAAAAATTAAAAGAAATTGACAAGATTATAAAGCATACCAGATATGAATGAGTGCAAGAGATGAGTGATCAACAGTTGCTAGGTGGGTAGGCAGACAATTTAAGATGAAATTTCAAATTTGTGCAAGGTCTGATCTCAGAGAGGGAAAAGGGGAACAATGCCCTAGCCTCTCTATTTATACTGTTTGATGTTTGCCAAGGGAAGGGGTAAGTGAGTGCGGTCGTAAAATTCCAATTGCGGTCCGCACTCTATTACCTGGGGTTCAATTGCCCTTTCGTTTTATGGTCTGCAAAATTGTGTATGCGGCCACGGATTTTGTTGCGGACAGCAGAATTTGTGGTGCGGCTGCAGAATGGCCATTTTTCTGACGGACCAACTTCAGAGAGTTGTCATTTTCCACCTTCAATTTATGCGGTCTGCAATGTAATTGTGCGGCCGCAGAGCACCTTTTGCTGCAGCAGCCATAATTGTGTGGTTCGCATAATACAATTGCGGTCCGCAATTCTTTCCATAGTTAACTAAATTTCTGGGCACAATTCCTGTAAAGCACACTCATCCTTGCAACACACTTCAAATCCAGTTAGCAAAAAATAACACCTAACTACAAAAGAAGAGAAGAAAAGAAAAAGAAACATGGGTTGCCTCCTAAGAAGCGCCTGATTTAACGCCGCGACACGACGCAAGTTACCATAATTTGAAATGAATCACCGCCACAACGTGGCCGTCACCAACTTTTCCCAAATAGTGCTTCACCCGGTGACCATTGATTCGGAATACCTCATTGTTTTTGTTCTTCAAGTCCAATGCACCAAAAGGTGTCACACCTACAATTTCAAAGGGACCACTCCATTTAGACTTTAGCGTTCCGGGAAACATCCTCAATCATGATTTGAACAAAATACAAGATCACCCACCTTGAACTCTTTGTTCCAAATGTATTTGTCATGAAGATATTTCATCTTTTCTTTGTACAAGGACGAACTTGTATAAGCATGGTACCAGAACTCATCCAATTCATTCAACTGTGCAACCCTCAAGTTAGCGGCTACATCCCAATCAAGATTCAACCTCTTTAAAGCCCACATGGCTTTGTGCTCAAGTTTCACCAAAAGATGACAAGCTTTGCCGAACACTAACCGGTATGAAGACATTCCGATAGGAGTTTTGAAAGCAGTCTGATAAGCCCATAATGCATCATCAAGCTTCTTGGACCAATCCGTCCGGTTAGTATTCACTATTTTGGACAAGATACTCTTTATCTCCCTGTTGGAGACTTTCACTTGACAGCTAGCTTGTGGATGATCGGGAGTCGTAACTTTTTGAGTAACACCGTACTTGCTAAGTAAAGTGTCAAAATCCTTGTTGCAAAAATGCAAACCCCCATCGCTTATGATAGCCCGCGGAGTACCAAACCTTGTGAAAATATTCTTCTTCAAGAATGCCACCACACTCCTCGCTTCGTTGTTGGGTTGATCAATGGCCTCAACCCATTTAGACACATAATCAACCGCGACCAAGATGTAGGTGTTTCCACAAGAAATCCGAAAAGGACCCATGAAGTCAATACCCCACGCATCAAAGATATCAATCTCCAAAATGATAGTGAGAGGCATTTCATTCTTCTTCGAGATTCCACCGGCCCTTTGACATTCATCACATCTTTTTACTAAATAACTTGCATCCTTGTAAAGAGTAGGCTAATAGAAACCGCAACTTAGCACTTTGGCCGCCGTTCTTCTCCACCATAGTGACCACCATATGGTGAAGAATGACAAGCCCCAAGAATAACACTTTGCTCTTTTTCCGGTACACATATTCTAATTACCCCATCCGTACAAATCCGGAAAAGGTATGGCTCATCCAAATAATAATCTTGACAATCCCGTTTGAGCTTCTTCCTTTGGTTTGAAGAGAAATCAACCGGGATAATTCCACACACAAGGAAGTTTACTAGATCCGCGAATCATGGCACCTCTTTCATTGAAATAGCCAAGAGTTGCTCATTGTGGAAGAAGTCATTGATTTCAAGGCCATCGTGCGGCCTCCCCTCCTCCTCCAAATGAGACAAGTGGTCCGCCACTTGATTTTTACTCCCTCTTCGATCTTGGATGTCAATATTAAATCTTGTAACAAAAGCACCCATCTCATCAACCGAGCTTTGGAATCTTTCTTTCTCATAAGATAACGAAGTGCCGCATGATCCGTGTGGACAATAACTTTCGCACCCATCAAGTACGGGCAAAACTTCTCAATTGCAAACAGAATGGCAAGAAGAGCTTTCTCCGTAACGGTGGATTTGACTTGGGCACCATTCATGGTCTTACTGGCATAGTAGACCGGATTAAAAATCTTGTTGATGTGTTGCTCCAAAACAACTCCAACCACTATGTCACTAGCATCACACATTAGCTCAAAAGAGATACTCCAATTAGGAGCGGTGATAATAGGAGTGGTTGTTTGAACTTTAACAATTCAAAGGCTCTCATGCAATCATAATTGAAGTGAAACTTAGCATCTTTATCTAAAAGCTTGCACAACGGGTTCACCACTTTAGAGAAATCCTTTATGAAACGTGTAGCCTAAGAAACTTCGCACGCCTTTCACCGAAGTTGGAGGTGGAAGTTTAGAATCACCTCAATCTTTGCCTTGTCGACTTCAATGCCATTCTTTGAGATATTGTGGCCAAGGACAATGCGTTCCTCGACCATGAAATGACACTTTCCCAATTTAGCACCAAATTCGTTTCTTCACATCTTGCCAATACTTTATCCAAATTTTCCAAGCAATCATCAAAGGAATCCCCAACCACCGAGAAGTCATCCATGAAAACTTCAAGGTAGTACTCTACCATGTACGTGAAGATAGCCATCATGCACCTTTGAAAAGTCGCTGATGCATTACATAAACCAAATGGCATCCGCTTGAATGCGAAAGTACCATAGGGACATGTAAAAAGTGTTTTCTCTTGATATTCCGGAGCAATAAGGATTTGGTTGTAGCCCAAATATCCATCTAGAAAGCAATAGAAAGCACGACTGGCCAACCTATCAAGCATTTGGTCAAGGAAAGAAAGTGGAAAATGATCTTTTCTTGTGGCTTTGTTGAGCTTGTGATAGTCCATACACACTCTCCACCCGGTTACCGTTCTTGTGGGAATCAACTCATTCTTGTCATTGGTGACCACCATCATGCCCCCTTCTTTGGGACACATTACACCAGAGAAGTCCATAAACTATCGGAAATGGGGTAGACAACCCCGACATCCAAACACTTGATAATCTCCTTTTTGACCACTTCTTGCATAGCCTCATTGAGTCTCCTTTGATATTCAATAGATGGATTAGCGTCTTCCTCCAAGTTGATCTTGTGTATGCAAAATGCGGGGCTTATTCCCCGAATATCCGCCAATGTTCATCCAATAGCCTTCTTCCTCTTATGTAGCACCGCTAATGTAGAGTCAACCTGCACGTTAGTCTAACAAGAGGAAAGAATAACCGATAAAGTAGAACAAGGGCCAAGATATTCTTACCAAAAATGTGGAGGCAATGGCTTCAACTCCAAGGTCGGAGGCTCTTCAATTGAAGGTTTTGTAGGAGGAGTTTTTCTATTTTCAATATCCAAGAAGAGTTTCCAGGGTGCATAGATGTACGACCTCATTCCTTGCAAAGAATTCACACATTCCATGAAGCCATCATCAAAGTTGAGCAAGACGGCCTCCAACATATCACCCACATTGATCGTGGCACTTGCATCATCAATAATCACATTGGTCACCAAGTCTACAAAAGAATACACTTCATTTCTATTTGGATGCCGCATAGATTTGCACACGTGGAATACCACCTTTTCATCACCCACCCAAAAAGTGAGTTCTCCGTCTTCCACATAAACAAGAGACTTCCCCATAGCAAGAAAAGGTCTTCCAAGAATAATCGGTACCTCATAGTCCACTTCACAATCAAGAATGACAAAATCCACCGAAAGAATGAACTTATCAACGCGAACCAATACATCTTCAATCACTCCCAACGGTCTCTTCATGGTGCGATCAGCCATTTGTAATTTCATAGATGTGGGTCTTGGTTTCCCAATTCCCAAGGTCTTAAAAACTGAATAGGGCATCAAATTGATACTTGCCCAAAGATCATAAAGAGCTTTAGCAAACTCGGCATTTCCAATGGTACAAGATATTATGAAAGCACCGGGATCTTCCAATTTAGGAGCCATTGAATGCACAATTGCACTCACTTGATGAATGACTTTGATAGTTTTAAAATTTATCGACCGCTTCTTTGTCACCAAATCCTTCATAAACTTTGCATAACCGGGCATTTTTTCCAAAGCTTCAACTAATGGCACATTGATCAAGAGACTCTTCATCCTGTCAATGAACTTTTTGAATTGATTCTCGCCATTTTTCTTGGCAAGCCTTTGAGGATATGGAGGAGGAGGCTTAGGTAATGGATCCTTAGCCTTTTGCACTACCGATTTCGGTATGTCAATAACGTGATCCCTAGACGGGTTCACTTCCTCTTGAGTCTCTTCCACATTGTCATCAATATCAATCCAAACTTCACTATTTGATTGCATCACATTGCTCAGGACCTTTTCTTCTTGTACCACTTGCTCATCATCTATAAGTTGCCTTTGACTTGATGGGGGTGCATTCCCACCTCTTCCACTTCTTGTAGTAATAGACATGGCATTCCCCGTGTTGTTTCCACCCTTTGGGTTCACCACCGTGTCACTCGGTAGTGCCCTCTTAGGACGAGAATTTAGAGCTTGAGAGATTTTCCCTATTTGAACTTCTAAGTTGCGGATCGATGTGTTATGTGAGGCAAGTTGGGCATCGGAATCAGCATTCTTTTCCACCAGTTTCTTGAATATGTTCTTAATATGCCCCATCTCATTGGTTAAAGAACTAGGACCATGGGAAGGATAAGGAGGCGGGTTGCTCGGTTGTTGATACATCGGGGGCCTTTGAAAACCCGACCCTCTGTTGCCTTGATTATTGTTCCATCCACCTTGATTGTTACCTCCCCAATTACCTTGATTATTGCCATTTCAATTTTCTTGAATGTTGTTATGCCAATTCTCTTGTTATTTCCACCACTCTAATTACCTTGGTTGTTAGAATTCCAATTGCCTTGATTGTTTTGAGGTCACCATTATTGTTGATTTGGGCCTTAGAAATTGTTTCGTTGCCCTTGAAAGTTGTTCACATATTACACCTCCTCTTCTTGGTCATTGTAAGAATCATCTTGATCAAACCCACTATCTTCTTGCACACAATTTTCCACTCGTTGTTGCGCTTGTGGACCCTTGGTTTTCCGTTTGTTCACCATCATGATTACTCCCTCCATGGCATTGACTTGCCTAGGATTTTGCACTTGTTGAAGTTGAGACTTTGCTAGATGATTCATGGTAGTAGTCAAATCGGCTATGGATTGCCCATGGTCATGCAACTCTTTTGGAGGTGAATCACGTTGGGGTCACCTTGTGGAACATTAGCCCGAGATTGCCATACCGATGATGTGTCTGCCATTTCATCTAAAATCTCACACGCCTCCGCATAAGGCGTAGTCATGAAGTTCCCACCGGCAAGTGATTCACTACACATTGGTTGGTTGTGTTGATCCCGCGATAGAAAGTTTGTTGAATCATGTTCTCCGTCATACCGTTGTTAGGATATTCTTTAACCATTGTTCTATATCGCTCTGATATCTCGTGTATGGTTCATTGGGCTCTTTCTTGAATGCTCGAATCTCATCCCTAAGTGTAGCCAAGTGCCCCGGAGAGAAGTACTTATAAATAAACTTTTCTGCCAATTTATCCCAAGTGTGAATGGAATAGTTCGAAAAACATTCCAAACAATACCGTAAAGAGAAGGGAAAAAGCCTTAGCCTCAAAGCATCATCGGAGACATTTGTTTGTTTACTCCCCCAACACGTGTCCACAAACCCCTTCAAATGTTTGTATGCATTTTGACCTGGAGCACCGGTGAAGAAGCCTCGTTGCTCTAGCAAAGTGAGCATCACATTGGTTATTTGAAAGTTTTCCATCCTAATACGGGGAGGGACTATTGCACTTGTATATCCTTTATTGGGCAACACCCGGTGTGGAGCCGCTCGTGGTGGAGGTAGGGGTGGAACGGGCACATTACCATGAGGCACACGGCCTCTTCTATTGGCCCGAGGTTCAAGAGAAACCTCATCCACTTGATCATCCTCAATGTTCACATCCCCCAAAGCAATATTTCCGAACTCATATTTTGCTATGGTTGCACCTATAATTTCTCAAACATGTTAGTAACACGGAAGGAAAAGAAGATATTCCAAAAACACACCCAAATATATAGCTAACATCTTTTTTAACTCCCTGGCAACGACGCCAAAAATTGAATCGCGCTCAAATGCACACTTCAAAATAAGGTATGGAATGGTTGATTGGAATTATAGTAACCTAACGAAGAGTCGGGGTCGAATCCACAGGGAGCAAGATGAGAGTTAAGGGTATATATTCTAATGCGTGAAATTGAATTAACTTAATTTGTACTTCCACACATTTGACTTTGTTTATATTTCTAAGTTTATACTAAAGATTGCAGAATAAAGAAATAAGACTAGGATGATTGTTTTTGATGTTTTTTAAATTGGTAAAAAGCCTAGGGTTATGACCATTATCTAGGTGTTTGCCTAATAGAATGAATAACTTAATGCTTGTTTTGTTGGTCGGGGTGTGTTGTAGCTATCAACTCTCAATTACCCACTCAATACCTCTCGGTCAGAGAATGGTTTTGCCCAATTTGGCTTTCTCAAGGCCAAATGGGTAGCACACAAAACAGTTGATAAAAGCTCAAGTCGGGTTATTACTATCTCTAGGTTGAACCTTTTAATTGGGTTAATCAATCTCTCGATTGGCCCAATTCCTTGTTAGCCATGTTTTCCTAGACTAAGTATCTCTTTCTCAAGTAGAGACTAAGTCAAATAGGCATGAACCAATATTTACAACCATTAATTCCACAAATTAAAGCATGAACTAGGCTAAATAACAAACTCTCAATCATAAACAAGCACTAATTTAATTACCTATAAGATTAACACACTATGGTTGAGTTACAACCCTAGTAAAAATCTAGCTACTTATGCTTGGGTTGAATAAAAAGAAGAAGAAAGATTAATTAAACTCATAATGTAAACTTAAAATGATAAAATATATTGTAAATTACACCAAAATAAAGAAAACTTTCAAAATAGGCAAAGAAAAATGGCTACAGTACTTGCTGATGTCAAAACTTAACCTAATTTTGTGAAACTCATCTATTTATACAAGGCTGGAAATTTCAAACAAACATACCCCTCAGGAGGTTCTGCGGCCGCACAATTCCATGTGCGGTCCACATATGTCTTTAACTTGCAGGAGCTGGGATTCTGTGGCTGCACAATTCTGAGTTGCGGCTGTGAGACAATATTTTTGCGGTTCGCAGATAATGTCTGCGGTCGCAATCCAGTCTTCTGCGGTCCATATATTTATGTTTGCGACTGCAAGACAGTCTTCTACGGCCGCACAAATCTTGTGCGGACCGCAATTCCATGAAGCTCTGGACTTGGTCTTTTTGTCATCTCTCTGATCTTGGTCTCAATCCCTTCTTTTGTGGCCGCAGATGGAATTCTGCGGACTGTAGTTTCTTCTGCGGACCGCACTTTGTATGCTTCTGTGCCCTCTTTGAACCGGATTTCATTCGGGAGTCTAACTTCCAACATTCATGCAATTGTGCATATTTCATTAGTTTCAGGAATGCAATTCAATGCCTTTAGACTAAAACAAAAGCTAAAAGGCGCTAATAAATAGTCAAAATACCCACTTATTATGCTCCAGTCTTGTTTGTAAAGAAGAAGGATGGTTCTATGCGCAAGTGCACTGATTATCCGTAGTTGAACAAGGTTACATTGAAGAACACGTATCCATTGCCATATATGGATGACCTATTTGATCAGCTACAGGGTGCCAGAGTGTTCTCCAAGATTGACTTGCATTCGGGCTATCATCAGTTGAAGATTCAGGAGCCAGATATCCTGAAGACTATCTTCAGGACTCAGTATGGTCATTACGAGTTCCTTGTGATGTCTTTTGGGCTGACCAACACCCCAGCATCATTCATGCACTTGATGAACAGTGTATTCCAGCCCTATCTTGACTCATTCATCATTGGGTTTATTGGCGACATTCTGGTGTACTCCTGGAGCCGGGAGGATCATGAGCAGCACCTGAGGACTGTGATGCAGACCTTGAGAGAAAAGAAGTTATATGCAAAATTTTGAAAGTGTGAATTCTGCCTTGATTCGGTGGCATTTTTGGGTCATGTAGTGTCGAGTGAGGGGATCAAGGTAGATCCGAAGAAGATTGAAGCAGTGTAGAGTTGGCCCAAACCGTCTTGAGTTACATAGATCTAGAGTTTTCTTGGGTTGGCAGGGTATTACTGTCGATTCGTAGGGATTCTCATCTATTGATGTGACCAGATTGACCCATAAGGGTGCTCCATTCAGGTGGACTGAGGAGTGTGAGGAGAGCTTTCAAAATCTCAAGACATCTTTGACTACAGCCCCAGTGTTTGTGTTGCCTTCGGGTTCAGGGTCTTATACTGTGTACTGTGATGCATCGCGTACCAGTCTTGGTGCTGTGTTGATACAGGAGGGTAGGGTGATTGCCTACGCGTCTAGATAGCTGAAGGTGTATGAGAGGAACTATCCTATCCACGACCTTGAGTTAGCAGTTATTGTTCATGCCGTGAATATTTGGCAGCACTATTTGTACGGTGTCCCTTGTGAGATCTATGCTAAACACCAGAGTCTACAACATCTGTTCAAATAGAAGGATCTTAACTTGCGGCAATGGAGGTGGTTAGAGTTGCTTAAGGAATATGACATCACCATTTTGTACCATCCCGGGAAGGCCAATGTGGTGGCCGATACCTTGAGTCGCAAGGAGGAGAGCTTGGGTTGTTTAGCATATCTATCGGTAGCAGAGAGGCCATTATCCTTGGATTTTCAGGCCTTGGCCAACTAGTTTTTCAGATTGGATATTTCTCAGCCGAGTCGAGTTTTGGATTGTGTGGTTTTTCGGTCTTCCTTTTATGATCGTATCAGAGAGCGTCAGTATGATGACCCCCGTCTACTTGTCCTCAAGGATACAGTTCAACACAGTGATGCCAAGGAGGTCACTCTTGGGGATGACTGTGTTTTACGAATGCGGGGCAGGCTATGTGTGCTCAATGTAGATGGCTTGCGTGAGTTGGTTCTCCAGGAGGTTCATAGTTCATGGTACTCCATTCATTCAGGTACCGCTAAGATGTATCAGGACTTGAGGCAGTACTATTAGTGGAGGCAGATGAAGAAGAACATAGTGGAATATGTAGCTTGGTGGCTAAACTGTCAGCAGGTAAAGTATGAGCATCATCGACCCGATAGATTGCTTCAGAGGCAAGACATTCCTGAGTGGAAATGGGAGCGGATCACTATGAATTTTGTTGTTGGGCTCCTACAGACTCGGAGGAAGTTCAATGCAGTATAGGTGATTGTGGATAGATTGACCAAGTCAGCTTATTTCATTCTAGTGGTGACTACTTATTCTTAAGAGCAGATGGCTCGGGTCTATATTCACGAGATTGTCAGGCTTCATGGCATGCTGATATCCATCATCTCTAACTAGGGTGCTGATAACTAGGGGTTTTAGCCTATTATTTGCTCTCTTTTGCTTAGGTTTTGGGTCAAAAATGCGTAAAGGTATTCCCGAAAACTAACTTAATGTGCTTGCTTGCAGGGTTTGGTCAAAATGAGACAAAGAAGCCATAATCAACTCATGAAGGAGTCAAACTTGCACGAATCCAAGGCTGAGACTGGAGCGCTGAGAGCGGCAAAAAAGCGCGTCCGCGAAAAGACCACCACTGAGGTGGCCACTATTACGCGGACCGCGAAAGTAGATTCAGAGAAGCTTCTTTCAGTACTAAAATCACCGCTGACCGTGTTGGAAAAGCGCGAACGCAAAATCTTTGGCGCGGTCGCGAGGGGATTTTCGCTGAGAATGTGGTTCGAGGTTCAGAGACTCTACAGTTTGAGCTCAAATGAAGAACGCGGCCCGCGTCCAAATTACGCGGCCGCGAATTGATCTTACACGGACGGGAAGGGAATTTTGCTAAGAGCGCATCTTGAGGTTCAGAGACCCAGCAAGTCGGGCTTAACTAAAGAACGCGGTCCAAGTCCAAATTATGCGGTCGCGATGGAAGCACATGTGGACACGGTTGGAATTATGCGGTCCGTGAAACTAAGCCCAATCCAAGCCCAGTATTGAAGAAACGCAGACCGCGCTCATTATTACACGGCCGCGAAAGCTCAAGCGCGGATGCGGTCAGAATTACGCATCCGCGAATCCTCCGTTGGGGCATTTTTGTTCAAAACTTTTAGCTCTGTATAAATAGTCCTTTTTGACATTTTTAGGTTAAGTTTTGTTTAGTAGAGCACGTGAACGGCTGGTTTTTCCCTTTTTGGGCAATTTTAGAGTAGATTTACCTTAAAACTTTAGATTTTCATCTTGTGCTTTAATATTATGGCTTATATTTCATCTTTATCTTTGATTTCTGCTGTTATTATAAGTAGCTAAACTCCATAGCTAGGGTTGTGACCCAACCCTAGTGTGTGTATTTAATGGATTTTGAATTTTAGGGCTTAATTGTCTATGGGTTAGTGATATTTAGCCTAATTCATGCTAACATTGTAGAATTAGTGGTTGTAAACACTGACTCATGCCTTTATGACTTAGGCTCTTCTTGAGAAAGAGGGACTAAGTCTAGGAAAATTAAGCTAACAAGGAATTGGGGTGAACTCAAGAGATTGATAGCCCAATTAAAGGGTTAAACCTAGAGATAGTAATACCCGACTTGAGCCAATTTCACTTGTATTGTATGAACACCTATTTGGGTTTGAGAAAGCCAAATCGGGCAAAGTCACTTAAACTACTGAGAGGTATAGAGTGAACACTTATGCGTGATGGTTATATCACGACCCCAATCATAACAAGTTTGTCCTAGATTCTTGATACCCATTAGATACTTACCTAGGCAGAAGTCACGCCCCTAGTGCTTTTTAACACTTGAAAACTTTCACCACAAATATTGTACTTAGCTTACACTTAGCATACAATAGTATAAAATTAGAATAGAATAAATTGCAATAATTTTTGGATGTGCAATTAGGAACAACACGCACATCTAGATTAGTTAGATACCCAACTCCAAACCAAATTAACTCCCTGTGGAAATCGATCCCGACCTCGTTGGGTAAAACTGCATCGACCATCCTTGCTACTCTATAGTGGTGTAGGTTTGGCCTTGATCACTTTTTGGCACCAATGAACTAGATGGTAAAATGCCTTATGCCGATGCTTGTGACATACTTGATGAAATGGCTGACATATCCTCATCTTGGCAGAGTCGGGCAAATATTCCTCAGAGTGACCCTAATGTCATCCATTTTCACAAGGAACTTCATGATCACGGACAAGCCATAGCCAAGTTGACAACTACTATGAATCAGGTAGCAACGGCCCAACTTCAGCAAGTTCAAGGGACAAATCAAGTAAATTCCATGAAAGGGGTAAATGTCATGGTCAACAAGAGAAGACAGCATGGTCAACAAGTGCAAAACAATCAAGATCAATATGAGCAAAGTGGTAGTGGTTACAATCAAGATGATTCTTATGATGATCAAAGTGAGGAAGTGTTATATGCTAATAACTACCAAGGTCAACGGAGCAATGCTCCAAATCAACAATGGAGATTGCAAGAGAACAATCAAAATTGGGGCAACCAAAGCCAAGGGAATTGGACCAATGGCAACAACAGCAACTCGAACAATTAGGAGAATAAAAATCAGAATTGGGGAAACAACAATAACAATTAGGGCAGCAATGGAAACCAAGGGGGTTGGAATAATAATAATCAAGGCAACCGGGGGTCAGGCTTTCAAAGGTCCCCGATGTATCAACAACCCAACAATCCGCCTCCATATTCGTCTCAAGGGCAAAGTTCTTCAAATAATGAGATGGGGAGGATACAGAGTATGTTCAAACAAATGATGGAAAGGAATGCTAACTCCGATGCCCAAATAGCCTCCCATACTATCTCTATTCGCAACTTGGAAGTACAAATGGGTGAAATTTCTCAAGCATTGAATACTCGCGCTAAGGGGGCACTACCAAATGATACAGTAGTAAACTCACAGATTTGCGCGAAATCCATATTATTTTCATTCAACCGCTACAAGATCAACAATTCCATAAGCTTGGGCTTCTGTTGCTGACAT